>JAMXBD010002225.1:0-222632 GCA_024138025.1 Combretum micranthum
CTATGCCTCTTCAGTTGAAGAAAAGCCATACTCAAAGTAATTTAGAAGTACAAGCCAGCATTAATTTATTTTCACTTTCCATTTTTTTGCCTTCAGAGAAATTCTTTGAAGAGATCAATTCAATAACCAATCAACTTTTTATGGCTATTTTTACTATATTCTTAACATTATGTACTATATTTTGATGATATGAAGGAGGAAGCCCATCAATGCTAGATGACACTAACGGAAATAGTATAAAATCAATGATAGTATGCTTCTTCCACATTAGTAAATAGAGTAAGTTATATTAAGGAAGTAATAAAAGTGACCATAAAAAGTCTAAGTGAATATTAAATTAACCATTTTAAAGTTTAGATATCAAATTTGATATGTATCCTTATTTTTTATCGTATCCTTCTATGAAATAATAGAGTTAGAGATAGTACCTTGTATTAAGAGGTCATGTTTCAATTTGAATTAAACGGATTTGCATTTGTAAAGGGCTAGTTTTATAATGGGCTAAGCCTATAATTAATTCATTATTTAATTAGGCTCAACTTTGTAAGTTAAGTGACAAGGCTCAAAGAGTTCGATTCCTATATTGAGTAGATTTGGCTTAGTAGACTCAAAATAGAGATCTATGGACTAGTCCACTCGTTTTCAACATTTCTCAAGTAAACTCATACTCAATAAGGCAGGTTACTACCCTTGAGCCTATAACAAGCTCATTTGGATAGCCTTGAATGAGTAAGTTCAATCTCATCCATTAATTATCAATTTAATTTGACAAATATCATCATGCCTAAAAGTTTATACATACTTAGCCATGCCACCTCATGGAAACATTTTTAGAAGCTTAGCTTCACGTTTCGTGTGTATATATGTATATATAATTGTTTGTATACTTATTGATTCCGTTTTATGTCACTTTTCATAGGTATTGTGGAACATTTAGCTTTACTTAGGAGTGGGTATGGACCGGTTAACCAGTCTATGACTCCATTTTTTGAACCTAACTATTATAATCAATTTTTTAAAATGATAAACCTAAACCAATTTATTATTAACGATTAACCATCTTAACGGTTAACCTTTTTTCAGTTAATATTTTCAGTTTTTTATTTTTAACCATTTAATATAATGGTTAAATAAAAGTTGCAATTAATCATATTTTCCAGTTGGTCCATAAAAAATTAAACTATTTTGTTTCGTAAAATTACATGCTATTAAAACCTCTTCTTAATGTCATAAATTGTTCTTGTTCTATTATTCAAGTGGTCTTTGATCAAAACTATGCAAATTGTTAGTAAAATACAACAATAACATAACAATTAAAATATAAATGTTCAAATCTCAAACATGTCCCAAACGTAATGTAATCATTTAAACAATGAGAATGGCAACCTGAAATAGACTATTGATAAATTTAGTAAACGTCATCTCTCACAGAACTAAGAGTAAATTTCATAACACCTCAATCCATTGAACCAAGTAATGAAAACTAAAGCTCGTGTGCAAGTCCTATTCCAAGCCTATTAGTAACACTTAAATATTTAGGTTATTGATACAATACTTGGTTTTACTTCTAGTGGTATGCCTCGTGATGTTTAACAAGATGAAAATTGAACTAATGGCTATAATAAATACAAGTAATTCAAGTTGAACAAGCATATTAACAATGAAGAACCGTATTACATAAACATGGTATAGTGAGATGAAATTTCAAATTAAAATAACAACCAGCAAAGACGAAGATAATGACGAACAATAAAGACAATAATGACTAGACGATGACAAAGACGACTAGATGACAACGAAAGATGACGGCCAACAAAGACAATGAGACGACGACCAACGAAGATGGAGATTGAAGACAAAGTTGGAAAACTGGAAACTGGAAAGTGTAAAGTGATTACCCGAAGGAAGAAGAATGCGGTAGAAACTTACATTAGGGTTTTAAGTTTTTACTCTTTAGGCTTTTATATTTAAAAAAAATAATTATATATAATATTATATATTTATAGATAGCGATTAATCGTTAATTATTGGTTTTTCATGATTACAAACCAAAAATTAAAAAAAAAATTAAAACCATTAACCTAAACAGAAATCAATAGACTAGTTAACCATATTTTTTTTGTTTGTTTTTCGGTTTCGGTTCGATTTCTTGGTTTAGTTGGTTTTTTTTGTCCACCCTTAGCTTTACCTCAATACATGCCCGAACAACAGCATCTAGTAATGGCAAAAGAATCGCAGGATATTCAATTACATGCTCCCGATGGTGTCGAGTGAAAGGCTTTGCTGGTGCACTTTGGTGGACGGTCACCGCATTTACCATCACCACGCTTAATTCAACGATCTCGAAAGATGGCTTTTGGGTTAAAGCAAAAACGACTTCTATGCTCCTGAATCTACTAATGGCAAGCAAACAGTATATTGAGCCGGAGCCAAACCCGACTTCAAGAAAGTTGCTTCCCCCCACAACAATCAATTGGGAGATGAGATTCTTGGATGCGCTACATTGCTCAGAATGCTAAATATAAAAAGATCTCGAGAACAGCTAGGGTAGATCAAATTATTGTCATTACTACTCGCCTTAGCTTTCCTCGAACAGTAGACATGAAAGTATGGTGGGCCTTTCTTTTATGCTGGAGTTACACTTTCATTGCTCCATGAGAAAAGTTCACTTCGACACTAGAAGACGTGTACATGCTATTGAGGCTATATGACTTTGGCAAAATAAATATCACAAGGGTTCTTGCGACACACCTGAGGAACAAAGGAAATTCTCTACTCTCGAAGATTAAACAAAGTTCAAACAAAGAACAAGTTCACACTCAATCATGAACAGTGAGATTAATGCTATATAACTCTTTCGCCTATCATAAATATGTTTGAGTAACTGAGATTGTCTGTTTTTCCTCTCTACTATTTTCTTTAAGTTATTTTTTCAAGTATTATTAGTGCATTACTCCTTTGGGATCGTGTGTAGCAATATTTACATAGCATCCACACGATAACATCAATTGGAAACCCACACATCTACAATACTTTAAAAGTTAAACTCGTAATGCAATCTGTCTCTTAATCATGAATATCACATTTGGTACTTTGTCAATCTATGTAATTAACTACTTAGAGTTTAAAAGTATCAATTTACTATCTAAAAACTTTCTTTGTTTATTCATAACAGCTAGATGTGGTAATTAATTATACAAATAAATAAAGTCTAGGCAGTTGGTAGCAAAAATGGGCAAAGTTTAGTTAGTAAATTGACACTTTTAAACTTAATGTAGTTAATTGCACAAATTAGTGAAATTCAGATGCCAAATGTGTCATCCATCCAAAATTTAAAGTCATTAATACATATGTAAATTTGCACATTTATCTTTGCTAAATTGGTATAAATATTGTCATATCATTAAGTTTCAATGGCAATCTCAACTTAAAAGCTATGAAATATTCATATCGGTTCAATTGCGGGGGAAAAATGGAGAAAATGGTACAATTGCTAAGCTTTTCATGTTAAGCAGTTGAGTTTTGTAGCTTTTGGTATTATATTCAAGTAATTTAAAAACTACATCCAATTTGCATGGGGTTTGATCCATAACTCAGGTTTGAACTATTAAACTTTTACCCTCTTGTAATTTTAAAATTGTGATTTGATGTATGATATATTATATGAGTAAACTTGAACATTAATTATGGGATTTTAATAGGGAATTATGCCCTCCTATAAATTTGAGTTTAGTGTTCGAATTTGGCATTTGAGTTCGCATTAGTGTGTTTAGATTTTTATGTTTGAGCTTAGATTTACAATATGTTTGGCATGGAAAACAATTTAGAAAGAAAAAATGTGAAGGGAAAGAATACAGGTAGAAGGAATAGAGGAAGTGCTTAATTCCACCCGTGCGTTTAGTTAATAAAGTGAAACAAAATGAAAGGAATCTTAATATCATTATTAAAGACCAAATTAATAATATAGTCAACGGCTTTTGTGGCTAGTGATATATAACTTATAAATATAGTATTTTATATATCAAGTATTTGAGTACTACAACCACAATTGGGCAATTAAAAAAATCTACACCAAGTAGCATAAAAAGTACCACTCTACATTGTTTTGGGAAAAGATTGGTCAGATTGGTAAATTTAATCTTAATCCTCTTTTTCACTTATTTTCCTCCCATTTTTGAAGGAAAACTTTTTTAATGAATCCATAAAGAAAAAAAATTGCCCCTAATTTATCTTCCCACGTATGTTAGAATAGTTAAGTTTGGCTCGCTTGATATGTCAATGTTGCACTTTTATGAAGTCTTCTTCTCATAGGTTTAGCATGTTTGGATAAAGAATATAAAAAAAAATATTATTTAAAAAAATCCTAAATATAAGAAACATGGGAAAAAAAAACAAAAAAAAAAAAATAAAGCAGTTGTAATACCTTATTGCTTCTACATGGGAAATCTGAGTTCTCCATCTTGACAAAAAGCTGGATATTTTTCTTTTCAAGGTAAAAGATACAATATATATATGTATCTATCTATATATATATTTAGTGGGAGTTAACCCAAGTCTTTATATCCAACAACAAAACACCTAGCACTACACCATATAATAACGTATGATATCAATTTTATAATACTTTATTTGACTATTTCAAAATTGTATCTTTGGTATCATATGTCGTGTAATATGTATATGGTTTCTACAGTTATAATGATATGAAAATAAATCTTTAGGGTTTATGGAATCTATAACAGCTTGTAAAATTGTATTTACAAATTATTATAAACATAAACTAGATATTACAATTAATTGTTATAAGTATAACGACAAAGTGTTATACTACTTGCTCATGTATGGTTATAATTTTTTTCCTCTTTTGATTTTCCTTTGTTAATGTCTCCTCCAACTGCGAAAGGGGATATGTCCACCCATCAAAACACTCTTGGCACGTTTTGTTGTGGAATTAAAAAAAAAAAAAAGAAAAAGAATAAAAAATAGGATGATAATTTTCATAAGAAACCAAATAAAAAAAATTAATAACAATTACATTATTTGATTGCATTTAAATTGCTTAAGAATCTATAACTGTGAGTCCATTTTTGCAAATTTGTATAGGCAAACAAAAATATGAAAGATACATTCATAAAAGTTAAATAAATATTATAAAATCAATCATTTTGTCAAAATTAGGAATCGAACCTAGATTGTAATATACAACTTACAAGCAATAAGTCTTACCATTATCAATATCATATTTAAGAGAGATGATTTTCATATAAAATGAAATAGTGTCTCAAGACACGATTTCAAGTGCCTATATATTTTTGGGGAAAAAAAAAAATTTTCTTCCCGTGTGGCCCTATTTTTGGGACATTTTTTAAATAATATTTTTGTATATCCTTTATCCTAGCATGTCTAATATTAGAGGGGTGGAAATAGAACAGAAAAGAAACCAATGGAATACTCTAAATAAAATTGAACCGAAAATTCCTTTTCTTTTTTTTTTTTTTTTTTTTTTGTCCTTTTCAATATGTTTCGGTTATTTTGTTTCGCAGTTTCGAGTTCGATGCGACTTGGGCAAATCAAACCGACCAATTCCATATAAATTAAATAAAAAGATATAAAAAGAATAACCACACTGTCTTCCATGCAAGAGGGGTCTGCTCCTCGTGTTGACGAGTTTGCTGTGTGTCATTCATTTACCTAACGTGGAGTTCTTTAACTTTATCCTGCTCGTAGGAATCTCAAATTTAATAATGGAAGTGTGTCATCATGAAAGATTTAACGTTGTTGCTGTCCAAATGATTATAAACAAGGTTTTGTAGATTCATCAACTAATGCTTTATTAACCCGAAAAATTATAAATAGGTCACTGTTACATTTGGTATCTTGCTTATTCTTTAATTAGTTACCTAAATTTTTTATATTTTTATATTTAACTATTTGAACATTATTAAATTTTATAATTAGTTATCATAACTTTTATCATTTTTTAATTAACTACCTAATTTAAGTATTATAAATGAACTTAAAAAATTCATATATAAATTAACACGTTTAAATTTTATGTAATTTGTTGTAGAATTTAGTAATGTTAAATAAAAAGAATTTCGAATAACTTTGTAGTTTTTCACCTCAAATTCTTTGCTTTCTTTCTTTTTTTTTTTTTTTTTTCTCTCTCTCTCTCTCGAACTTACTAGGCTTTACTAACATTAAAAAGTATGATTCGTGTCACATTATAATAAGAATGTCCTAAAGCGGAGTCATAGTGCCTTAATTATTTCTTTGTTTCATAAAAGTGAAACCATCTTTTGTGAAATGCCTCCATCCACGTCCACTGTCTTGAGACGTCAAATCCTGTGTAATGAAAGGGTTGAACTCGAATTGACAGGGACAACTCCACACTTACTGACACTATTTCATAATTAACGTGCTAATAAATTGTTATTTTAGCTTTTAATTATGGGTTTTATGTGCCGGCTTTTCATTTAAAAAATAACACTACTACCCCATAAAAAAAAGTTCATATTGTGCGTGGATCCGTGTTGATCAAGCCTGTTTGCTGAGCAGAGTGGGAATTCCGAATTCGTCTTTTCACCAAACTATGCTAAGAATCGGTATTATATATACAGTACCAGCTAATACCATCTATTTTATTTCTCTTTGAGATAAAGAAAGATATGTTTTAATAGTATTGGTGCATCAAGTAAATGACTCATAACACATAATTACATATGTGTTAATACTATTTACATATGTAATAGTTCGTAAAATATTAAACGAATCTTTTTTTTTTTTTAGAATCAATTATAAAAACAAGATCTATGGTTTGAGTAATTTGTAAACATTTATCTTTTTCGATAAGTAGATGATCCGGATTTTATAAAAAAAATAACGATATTATTAATTACTATTAGGATAAATGTATTAAAATCTTATTTTGAAAAAAATTAATGTAATAAAAAATAATACTAAATAAAATATTAAAAATTATATTTTTAAAAATAAAAAAATTAAAAAATAACTTTTACTATCAATAAAATATTAACATGTATCATTATAAAATTATTAAATAATATTAATATTTTTGTATAAAATTTAGATCATCTAATTGTTAAAAAAAAAAAACACATATTATGTTTTTACAAATTAATCAAAATATAAATCATATTTTTATAATTAATCATCTTTCTTATATATAAAAATTTTATTGGTTTTGGTAATAATAAGGATTTTTAATTTGAGAATATGGATCATCCTCTCAAGTTTCTGTCTTTTCTCTTACCCTTAACACTCCAACTAGGGCAAAATAATGACAGTAGAAAAACGACTGTGATCATTGTAAGGAAGCCTGACCCCAATAAGAACCGTGACCGTTCATTGTTTTTTTTTTAACGAAAAAAAGACACCAGCATGCACACACTTGGATCGGAACCGGAACCAGAACCGGAACCCATTCATTTTTTTTTTTCAAAAAAAAAAAAGACACCAGCACACACACAAAAAAACATATGCACCAGCAAACACACTCGATCAAATGGCCTAAAAAAAAAAAAAACACACACACACACACACACACTTCGATCCATACCTGATCATTGAATAGAAAGTAATTCTCTAAGTTGCTCCTTTATCTCCTGGCACAGACGTACTTGACAACACCGGTTCTCCTTCATCCACCAACAATGGCAACAACACCACCGCCAGCAACTACATGAATGAAACGTAAAGATTCAACCTTTTTAGATTTGGGTATTTGTTTTGTTTTAGTTTCTCTTATTGGGGAGTTCTGTCTTGGCAATTTTCAGTTGGTTTCAGGGAGAAGTTATGGCTACCCAAACACAGTTTTATAGGAGAATTGTTATAATAATGGAAATAATAATTTGGGGTTTCTAAAGTGGGTTCTTGAACCAGTACTTTATTTGGTGATAGCAATAATAATATTATTCCAGAGAAGACAAAACTTCCTATTGACTTTTTGGTACTTTTACTATTACTTAATTACCCTTTGAATGATGTTATGTTTTGAAGTACAAGGGACTTTTTGGTACTTCAACTAGCTTAAAAAATATTTAATTGGCTTCCACCCAAAATCACTCCTTCTCGTTCTCTTATTATCTAAATAAGTGTTTTTTTTTTCCTTATTTACTTTCTTTCCCCTCTTAATTCTTTTATTTCATTTTCTTTTTTATTTCTTTTCAAATATAAATTATTAGATTCTATAGGCATTGTAGGAGTGTATTAATGAAAGGCAGACTAGAGTAATGGTAAATCACTTCCACCTCTATCGAAATTCAACCCACTTTAATTAAGTTAATCTAAGAATTATTTATATTCGTATGTTATTATATTTATATTACATCTAATATATTTATAATAATTTTATTGTGATATTTCTTAAAATTTCACAAAAAAAAAATTCATCCAAACAATAATTAAGAGTATTTAATACATTTCATAAGAGATTATATATGTGTTAATTGAAAATTAATTAGGAAAAATTGCTAAAACACTCCTTCAACTTTAATGATGGTGCGAATTGGCCTTCTGAACTTTCGAAATAAGATTTTTGATCCCCTTCCCCTTTTAAACTTTCAAAATTAGCACCGTTAAGGGCACTCATATTTCCCATTAAAAATAAATAAAAGAAGGTGTAGAGTTACAAACTTTTTCATCTATGTGTGGATTGGATTACTAAACTTTCATCTATATGCGGATTTACTCCCTTTCCTCCATACTAAAACAATTAACTATCCTTACAATGCTAATTTTTCAAAGTTTAAGGGGTCAATCAACACTACCTTAAAGTTTATGAGGTGTTTTTACAATTATCCTAATTGATTATTAAGTTTATTTAGTTAGATATAATTTTATGGTAAAAGAATTAAATGCATTAGTTATTATGAAAGGGAAAAAAAAAGTTGAGAGAGAGAGAGAGAGAGAGAAGGGGTAATCAATAAATGCATATTGAAAAAGTAAAAAAAAAAAAAAAATGTACACTTATGAAATTTGAATCTATGACTTCATGTTTATAAAACTAAATATTTAACCACTAAATTATACTTATTAGTAAGTCATTATTTTGCTCTTTATGATATTTATATAATATATACTTTTTCTTGTTTGAAAAAGTATAAAAAAAATTAATTTTTTTCTGAGTTTAAGGGGGCTAGTACCCCCATTGACCCCACTTAGACTTGTCCTTACAAGCATTAATCTACCATGTGAATTAGGATTAGGGTTAAATAAGAGAGAATAAAAAATTATAGTGACAAAAAATTTTGATATAGATAGAAAAATTCAAATTATCAATGTTAATAATACTATTTTGAGAAGGAATTCAATTTTAGGTTGATTCAACAATTAAACCTATTATACCTTGGAAATATGATTTAACAGTGTATTGATTAAATTGTTTGAAGGGATCTACATAGGAAAGTAGGGAAAAAAATTGATGATGAACAGAGTATAAGACTTGTGAAACATATAATTAGTTATAGAACGATTGACCTTAGTTGAAAATCAATTGATTAGGCATATTAGGAATAAAAGAGAAATTTAAATGAAAGATTGACTAATTAAAAATTGCAAATCGAAATAAGGACAACCATCAAGTCTAATAGTTAAGGTCTATTGATTTTAATTAAAGGAAATGGTAAACGAGGACCATATAGATATGCTTAACCCAACCTTAGCAAAAAATCTATCGAGTTTTCTAAGGAAATGTATAGTGTTTGGTTTTTAACAACTTGAAAATGAATGAGTTATAATCTTTGTAGACTAAAAATCTAGAGTAAGTGTGGGAAATCTATGCATGTGTTTCCAATATATTGGTTAGTATTTTTGATGTTTTCATCTATATAATATATATATGATAATTAAATTGATGTAATAAATAGATGTTTGGTGTTACCTCTTATATTAATCATGTTTAGATGCCTACAAATTGGGCTTTCATGCGTATTTTATCAGTATGAGAGACATATAAAATTAAATGAATTGTTCAAAATTTCATTGTTTTTTTCTTCGTAGTAACAGGCTTTGGTCGATCCATTTAGATAGAACTAAATTACTATGAGTGACCCTCCTTAAATAATCAAGAGCATTCATCAAGAATGAAGTTCCAATTTGGTACATTCCAAACTGATATGTACAAAAACGACTCTAAAAATTCTATGACTTTTTTAGCTAATCATCATATTGTTTAAGTTATCCAATACAAATTAAGTGGAGCCAACTTTCAAGAATGGATTCAATAAATGAAATTAGTGATACTTGGTTGTGGAAAACTTAGGTATTTGATCAACATCACTGGGCTGTAGATGTTAGTTCTAAAGAACTCAAAGTTTAGAGGTTGAGAATTCACTTATAATGGCTTGGCTTATAAATTTGATGGAGATAAAGATTGGTAAGATGTATTTGTTTTGAGAAATTGCTTAGTTAATATAGAAGAATGTTCAAGAAATCTATTCAGACTTGGAGAATACTTCTCAATGTTTCAAAATCAAGTCATAACTACCTAAGGTAATATGAACATTGCTAAGTATTTTAATATTCTAATGGAATTCTAAGCAAGAAATGGATATGTTTTGTGACTTTGATTGGAAATGCAATGGTAACAGCATCAATTACAAAAAGATGCTTGAAATAGATAGGATTTTAATTTCTTATAGGGTCTCAATGCTGATTTTGATTAAGTAAGAGGTTGTCTTTTGGGAAAAGAAGCTCTTACCTAGCCTTAAGGAAGCTTTTACTGAAGTAAGAAGGGAAGTGACTAGATGAAGACTTATGATGTCCACCCAAATGTAAGAAATCAATATGTTTACATCAGCACTAGCAATGGAAAAATTGAAGAATACTCCTCCCAAGAAGAAATGATGGTGCAAAATTTGTCATTAATCAAACTACACTAGAAAAACTTACTAAAAGATACATGGTAAACCTAAACATTTGAATTCTTAGTAGAAAAGGGAAAAAAATCAAACTTCAAAAAGAGCACAGGTGCCTAAAGTTAATCAAAATCAGCCATGTAATATAAGCTTTAGTATAACTTTCTCTTCTAATCAAATTGATCTTTTACAACATCTACTTGGTCAAGGATAAGTCTCTTCCAATCAAAGTGAGGTAATTGAAAATTCTTCAATTGCCATTATAGAAAGAAAAAAAGTAGCTTTCTTATTGGAACCTTAAATGATAAATGTAATTGTTGGATTATTGATAGTGGAACCTTTTGCCACATGAATAATACAATCCAATTATTTGAGTAAATCACTTCTAGTGATGGTTTTGAAAAAAATCAATAGTTAGTGGTGAATTTGTGATAGTTAAAGGGAATGTCACAATTGACTTGAAGAATTTAGTGCTTACTAATGTCGTATATGTTCATGAACAATACAATCTAATACCTATCAGTAAATTGCTAGAGATTTGAACTATCAAGTAATTTTCACTTCATTTCATTGTGTTGTACTGGACCTATCTTCACGGAGTATGATTAACAGTGCTAAAGAAAGTAATGACCTCTACTATATCAGGAGAACAAGTTCTAATGTAAAAAACAAACAAGTCATTGTGTTTTAGGTCTCTTATGTTGATTTCAAGCAAGCCAAATGTATTGCAATGGTGTAAACGTTTGGACATTCAAATTTTATGTATTTGAGTCACCTATGTTCCAATTTACTCATAACTAAAAGAGTTAGAGATTTTCATTTTGAATTTTGTATCATGGAAAAGCTATTAAAAAAAAAGGTTTCCCTCACATCTAATTTTACAAATCATCTAAGCCTTTTTCACTTAATCCATAGTGATATCTAGGGGTCATCTTGTATCTTAATACATATTTGGTCATAAATATTTTGCAACATTCATTGAAGATCATTTTTGTGTTCATTAGATATTTCTCCTTAAGAGGAAATCAAAATTTTGTCAAGGTTTAGAAACTTTCATAAATTTTTCGCTGATATGTTTCAAGAAACTATTCAGATTCTCATAACCAAACTAATAATGTGAAGGAGTATTTCTTTAATAAGTTTGAATCATATCTTAGGGGTAGTGATATAATTCATCAAAGTTCATGTACTTATACTCTTTGATAGGATAGAGTTATTGGATGTAAGAATAGGCATCTCTTTGAAATATCTAAGTCCATGACGTTTGAATACTCTAATCCAAACTATCTCCAGGTGGAGATAGTTTTAACCACCACTTATTTGACAAAATAGATTTCTATCCAAAATGTTGAACTTTTGAATACCTTTGAGTGTAATTGAGTGTCATCCTAAGGTTCATCTTCTCAATTCTCTTCCTCTCAAAATCTTTGGCTGCACGATATTTATCTTGGATAATATACCATTGATTCAAGAGCTCTCAAATGTGTTCCTCTCAAAAGGGAAATCGGTGTTACCATCCTCCTGCAAAAAGAGTTGTTGTCACTATTGATGTCGTTTGATTTAAATAATAACATATTTTAGTACATATATTCATGAAAGTCAATAAAATTCTATAAACAAAAGTAACTATGACTTTTACTCGACTACCAGCTGACACATGCTCATACAGGTTAACCCATAGAGTCACTACAACTTAAGTTAGTAAATGGTCTCAATATATATGTATTAAATGAAAATAGCTTAGATTGTATGGGCTAAGGCAACATGTCTTCTCAAGACATTCCACAGGCCACAACAGTTAAAAAATTGCTCCAAGTTAGTCCTTACCTCCATTAGAAAGTGTTTCCACCCATGTTTCAAATATATTTCCAAAGGCCTAAATTGTCCTTTCATGAGCCAGCTTCTCCCTTGGAGACATTGATTAACCCACTATTTAGGATGAAACCTAAGCTAAAATATAAAAAGAAAAGAAGGATAATTTATTGGTTGCATTGAGAAAAGAAAGAAGGGGGTGTGCAAAGGAATATGCCAGGTATCCAATCTTTTCTTATGTAACTTATTCAAGAATATCTTTTAACAATAAAGCCCATTTAACTACACTTGATGAGGTAATGATTCCAAGTGATATTTGGGAAGCAATGAGAAAACCACAATGGAGACAGACAATTTTTGAAGAAATGAGTGCTTTGTATCAAAATAAAACTTGCAATATTGTAGATTTGCCATTTCGGAAGAAAGGAATTGGCTACAAATGGACTTTAAGTATTAAATATAAACCAAATGGGAGAATTGAGAGATATAAAACAAGATTAGTCGCTCAAGGTTATACACAAGCATATGACATAAATATGAAGAAACACTTGCATCGGTAGCTAAATTGGATTCCATTCGAGTGACATTGTCTCTAATAGCAAACTTAAATTGGAAATTACATCAATTGGATGTGAATAATATTTTTATTAATGGGGACTCAAAAGAGGATATTTATATGAAAATGTCACCGGATTTTACTTTAAGAAGTAAAGTACATAACTGGAATAAATAACGTTATGTGTTAAAACTATCTTTAAGGGCATGGTTTAAAAAAATTAGAGACACATTAGTTCAATTGGGATACAAACAAAGCAAGTTCGAACATACGTTGTTTGTTAAAGTAGGAGCAGATGCATTGAATTCTATCTTAATTGTGCATGTGGATGACATACTAATTATAAGAGATAATATTGGAGAAATCGCATAATTTTAGAGAAACATCAAGTAAGAATTTGAAACCAAGGAATTTGAAACCAAGGAACTTGAAGAGCTAAAGTTCTTTTGAGGATGGAAGTGCCTAAGAATAGGCAAGGTATTTTCATCAGTCAAAGGAAATATGTGATGGATTTAAAATAAGAAACAAGTAAGTTGAGTTGCAAACCAACTACTACTCCTTTACCACAAAACTGAAATCTTTTTGTGATAAAGGAAGATCCTCCAGTAGGTAATGGTCAATATAAAAGGCTAATTAGGAGACTAATATACTTATCACTTACTCGTCCTAATCTTGCCTATTCCACCAATCTAGTTAACCATGCTATGCATGCTCCTACAAGACATCACTTAAATGGAGTATATCGCATCCTAAAGTATCTCAAGGGAACTCCAAGTAAGTGTCTTCTTATTTAAAAGATAAAAAATACGGATCTTGAAGTCTTTGTAGATGTTGAGTGGAGTGCTGATATATCTGATGGTAAATCAAACTTTGGATATTGCAAAAAACTAGGGGGTAACCTTCTGACTTGGAATAAAGTAGATGGTGGTTGCCAGAAGCAGTGTTGATAGAGTTATTGCTCAATGAATATGTGAAGTGATTTGGATAGAGTGATTGTTGAAGGATTTAGAAGTTGAAGTTTCAAACACATGATTACATCATGATGGTAAATTAGTCTTAAACACTATCAAGAACCCAATTCTACATAAATGTATGAAACATGTTTAACTTCATCAAGATATCATGAAATTAGAATTTGAGATTGGAGGAATAAAACTATAGTATATTCCTTGTTTCAACAAAGAAGTAGATTTTCTTACTAAGTCATTGGCAAGGAAATATTCATAGGGATTTCTAGCAAGTTAAGAATGATATATGCCACTTTCTTGGCTTGAGAGGAGTGCATGAGATTTCATATTTGCAATGTTTTCGTCTACATACAATAGATAATAACTAAATTGGTGTTTAGATAGGTGCTACGTGTTACCTACTGCATTGGTTATGCTTGAAATATCTATAACCTATGCACTTATGTGTACTTTTCTTATCATGAGAGATATATGAAATGAAATGAATTATTCCAACTTTCATATTTTTCTTCAGTAAGTTAGAATTATAGCTATTTCAAAAGTCACATGTGAGTAACTAATGGCTAGTTATTTGTACATTGAATATTATCTCTTAAATAACTACATATTTATTTAATTTCATATATTTCTAATGTAAGAATAAACTTGACACGAAATCATTTGTATACATGATGTTTTGATAAACATGTTTATGCTTGATCATAATCTTGATTCCATCATCATAATGAAGCATTTGAGTATGCATTCTTAATTTAAATAGGGAAAGCAAGCTATAAATTAGCAATTAAGAGTTGGGTGATAATTAGAACTATGGATCGTCAATGAGAATCTTAAGCTAAAAAAATTGAAATGACTCATTTTAATTTAAATTTAGCCTCCGACCTTAATATGAAGTATGTTACATGGGTTATATACTGATCGGATGAGTTGGGCATTAGTAAAACCATCAAGAATGATCTACAAAAATGTACGACGGTTCATAACCCTCTAAAATATGGTCTGAGGGACTAACTATTAGTAATTGGAATCTCATCTAGCATGACCATCATAATAGAGAAATTGTATCTACCATCTATGTTTAATGTAAGACATAACATACATGCTATATATTGATAATTAATTAGTAGTATTTTGGTACTATTTGTTGTCTAAAAATTAGGATAGGTGGCTTCTAGATTATACATCTTGAACCAAAGTGATAAAACTATTAAGGTGTTTTATGATGTGGTGTGGTACCACACCACTATTACATTTAGTGTGAAGTTTTAATGCCTAAAAATAGTGTGTGGCCTATGTTTGTGTGCTAGATTGATTAGATAATTCACTAGATTTTGTAGCTTACTTTTTCTTTTTCCCTGTTTTTAGCCTACTTATTATTGTTTGGAATGGGAAAAGGAAAACAAAAAAAAAAAAAAAAGGAAAAGAGGACAATAAATGTGAAAGGAAAATGGGATTTCCAACAACCTTTTCTTATTCAGAAAATAAAGGAAAAATGAGAGAAATGATTCATGAAGGAAAAATTTCCATAAGTCTCACCAATTTTTGTTCTCCTCCTCCATGTTGAAAGAAAGGGAGAGTTTTTTTTTTTTTTCAAAAACCCATTTGATTTTGAGATGCATTCTTTATTCATTTATTACCACTTTACTTTGTTGGATGAATGATATTTTAAATGGAATTATTATTGAGGAATGTGATAGAGCTATAATATTGATTTTATTTGTTAATTTTTTATTTAAATAAAAATATTTTATAAATAAAATAATTTCTATCATTAGATGGCTAGTCATGATTTGAGCAATAAATCACTATTCATTCTTCCTAAGAAAAAAATGAATTTACAGTAAAGTAAAACAATAATTAATATCTTATTATTTTTTTTATGAGTATATTAATAATTTCATATCATGCACTATTTTGGTCTTTAGTAATGCTTAAGATTCCTCTTTTGTTTTTGTTTTTTTTTTTTTTTTTATCTCTCGCTATCTAAACATATTAGAAGGAAAATTAAATATTTTCCCTAAGTCTTTCCTCAAGTATTCACTCTTATATCCATTTCTTTCCTTTTTTTCTTCGGTCCCCTTTCCTTCGACAAGCAAAGTGCCCAACTGACAATAATTACTACTAGTAGACAATTGTGATTGTAATGAGCTTAATGATTGTTGAGGGGACAGCCGATGCTACAGCAATCTTTTCCGGTGATGGAGGGGATTATTTTGTTGCTAATTAATTTAAATTTTGTTATTAAGCGACTGTGAAGTCGAATTATAACTAATAATAATATTGATATCATTTGCGCGAGGTTTTGCCGACAGGACCTATTTGGTGGTTTAATTTGTTTATGCTATGTAAATGGTAAGTTTTTTCAGAATATAATTGTGTGCATAGTTTGTGTACTTTAGGGTATATTTATTTGTTGATACATTATAGATATACACTTTTTTCAAACTTTTTTAACAAATTATTTATAAAAAAGTAGATACAAATAAAAAAAGTTAGCAGTTCTCATTAAAAGATCAAATATTGATAAAATATAAATATAAATCAGATATATTTATATATATCATTTTAAAAAAGATATAAATACAAATGAAAAATAGACTATCCAAATAGACCCTTAATTTGCTAGTAGTTTCGCAGGTTTGTTTATTTTGTCAATGTGTAGATGACATGCAAATATTTTCAAAAAAAGATATTAAGAAACAAATACAGATAAAAACATATATATTTACTCATAAGTAGATCAAACAGATCAAATACAAATAAGATACAGATATAAATAATATATAAATGAAAAACAAACCATCTAAAGGATCCTTAGGTCTCCTGGGTTTTTGAGGGTGAGAACGATATACGTAGCTCTTATTAGTTAATTTTTCTTCTTTTTTTTTTTTGCTTTCCCATTTAAACAAATTTATGTAGTTTTTCTCCCTTCTTTCATTTCATAAGGTTTCAATTTCCAAATAAGTAAAAGTAAAAAAAATGACATTACAGAATTCTAAAATCTATAAAATACATATACTCTATTATTAAAATAATAAAAAAGTAAATTCAGATCAATCTTTTCTAACCTTTTAAAATTTATAATTATTCATCAGTTATATATACAAAGAAATCCATTATATTAAGATATTAAGTTTCAAGCTATCATTAGAATGATTTATAGTTAAATGCCATTGTAAATACTTAGGGCATAATTACACCTTCGTCTAAAGATTTACGACTAAAATAGCAAGTTCTCTATAGCTTTTATAAGAGATATAGATCAGGTTTATCATTAGAACCTTTTTAGATATTAAAACATGTCAAAATTCCATATGTTTTTGTAAGCTTCGAGATGGGCTTTAGTAGACATCATCATGGTTTTGGAATCGAACCGCTGGTTCGGGGTCTTCAAATTGAGGAACCGGAATCAGAACAGTCTCTTATGGTTTCAGTCCAGTTCCATGGAACCGCTAACTATGATTCATATATTAGAACCGCGGAACTGTCTTTTTTAAAAAAATAAAAATAAAAAAATAAATTTTAGTTTTTAATAAAATAAATTTTAAAGTCAAAATAATTATTGGACCTAAAAGTATTAAATTATTTAACCAAAATTAAAAAAAAATTATTTAGAATGCACATTTATATGTAAACAAACACATTTAATATCAATTATAGTTAGTATTATGATATTGTAAAATACTCTAAAAGATACAAAGAAAATTACAATGCAAAAAATAGTCTCATATTATTAAGAAAATGATTTTTTTTAGAGAAGTTATTTAAACTAATTATATATGATTTTAAGCTATGTTTGTTTGTGTTGTTGATAATAACATATTAAATATTGTGAATAAGTAATAAATTTTATAATTTACATATAATAATTTAAACATTAATAATTATTATTTAATATATTTTTTATATTTTCTCTTTTTTTTTCAATAGGACTGGGTGGAACTGTCGGTTCCACTGGTTCTAGACCAAAGAACTGCTTAGAAACCGTGAAATCGACGGTTCCGTAACCGGTTCTAGAACAGCCCAACCGGTTTGGTTTCGGTTCTGAAACCGCTGGTGACAGTTTCGATTTGGTTCTCAATTTGAAATTGAACCATGCCTATGTCTAGGTTTTAGAGAGAACGGTAGATTCTATAACAAGCATGATGAATTATTTGTACGGATAAGTGATAGATAAGTAGTAATATATTTTGTATAAATAATAAAATTTATGTATAATTTTCATAAAACTGTTTACATAAATAAATTTTACGAATAGTTATATAAGACTAATTATTCCTTGTAACATATTATACTTAATAAATTTTTTTTCTTCAAGTTTAATCTCATACTGCCCAGTGCTGGGAGTATGTATTGTGCGTATTGTAAGCTTTACCAACCTTTTTTTTTTTCCCCCTATTTCCTTCTTTTTTCCCTTTTTATTTCTCCCGACGACAAACTCATTTTAGTGTTATTAATATTTAGGTAGGGAGACATTGTGCCACATTGAAGCTCGTCCATAAATAGACAACCCCTAATTTTTTATTCCCACCAACCCAACCCGATTTCCAATCAGATTGGACTTTTATATTATTTTACATTTTCACTTTTGAGTATTCTAATCACATGACACATAATCACTTAGATTGGACTTTTATCTTACAAATTTTTCGCTTATCACTTCCCTTGCATCATGTTATTATTATTATTATTTAACATTTTAAAGATTTAGTAAGCCATGGACCTGACATAGGTATTTTTCCGTTCCGAACCGGAACCATTACCGACCGTTTTAGAATAGGAATCGAACTAGTAGGGTGTTCTAGAACTTGCTACAGAACCTCTAGTTTCACGGTTTCTAGGCGATTCTTTAGCCTAGAACTGGTGGAACCAGTAGTTCCACTCGGTTCCATTGAAAAAAAAAAAGAAAAAATAAAAAAAAAAATTAAATATATAATTATTAATATTTAAATTATTTCATATAAATAGTAAATTTTATTACTTATTCATAATATTTAATATGTTATTATAAAAAACACAAATAAACATAACTTAAAATCATATATAATTAGTTTAAATAAACTTCTTCTAAAAGAAAAATTCATTTTCTTAATAATGTGAGACTATTTTTTGTATTTTAATTTTCTTTTATCTTTTAGAGTATTTTACAATATCATAATACTAACTATAGTTGATATTGAATGTATTTGTATACATATAAATGTGCATTCTAAATAATTTTTTTAAATTTTTGGTTAAATAATTTAATACTTTTAGATCAAATAATTATTTGACTTTAAAATTTATTTTATTAAAAACTAAAATTTATTTTTTTTTTTTTATTTTTTTTATAAAGACGGTTCCGCTGTTCCAAAACCAGAACCAGGAACTGGCATTCCATGAAATCGGATCAAAACCGTGAGAGACGGTTCTGGTTCCAGTTCCTCAATTTGAAGATTAGGAACCGGCGATTCCGGTTCGATTCGATTTCAAAAACCGTGACGATGTCTACCATGGATTAATTATGGTAATCCATATGGTGAAAACAAAAACTTAATAATATTTTCTCTCGCATGTTGATTCAACATTTCAGTATCTTGCATAATGAGTGGAACAGAATTTTCTTTGAAATTTTGATATTTGTTAATTTTAGAATTTTCTTGCTGATAAGATTTGAATTGACTGCATAATATGATGAATTTGAAATGTCATCACCGACAATATCATCCACTTAGACAATGGATCAATTTAACTTAAACGATTTTAATTAGCTAATGAAAATTTAGGTCAGTTATATATGATTAGATTTTACTTTATTGAAACTTTTGTTTGGGTTATAATTTTATGTTCATGTCAAGACACCATGTCATTTGTAATTTAAATAATTAATTTTATGATCTTCCTTTTTTTTATTTGTAAGTATTTCATATTTTTTCAATAATTTAATTAGGATAAATTACACTAGAAAATCATAATATTTAGAAGTAAGTTCATTTGAAATTACAACATTTCGAGTAGTTAAAAATAGATCAATACATTTAGAAAGTTAGTTCATTTTATGTCATAATGTTTTGAGTGGTTAAAAAGAGGTCATTAACCTTTAGAAAGTGAGCTAATTAAGGCTATTGCACATATCATAACGTGCCAAATCTTCTAAATTTTAAATTTCAAATATTTTTTCTATCGACACATGTCAATGATGACCTCAATTGACCCATTTCGCTAAACATTGTGATATATTTTTAATCACTTAAAATATTGTAACCTTAAATGAATTTACTCACAAATGTTATGACTTTCTAGTATAATTTATCTAATTTAATTGATAGTCCTATTCAACTTAAACACCAAACACCGCTATTAAATGAGTCAATTAAGAATTTAGGTTTCATATATGATTATACTTAGATCATGTCAAGAGTTGATGTTTTTCATACATCAACTTACTTAAATAAAATACTAAACACAATATGCTAAAATGAATTTTCAGCCCTAACAACTATATGCCTGATCAATTCTCTTTATTCGTTTTTATGAATATATTTGAAAAATTATATTTCGATGATCAATAAGATGCCATTTAAAAAAAAACAATATAAAAAAACTAGAATTTAGAGACGAACTTTTTGTATTTGAACGTAAATTTTTTAACAAAAAATTATCGTGACTGATTCTATTTATAGATTTATAAATACTTGCTATCTAAGTTTTATTCGTGATGTCTTAACCAACATTTTTAATTAAGTTGGCTCATGTTAATAAAAAATTAAGTTAAACGGTTTTTAAAATTGATATATGATCATGTCAAGGAAAGACAACCATTTTTTATTGCATTGACCTGAATTTGTACATACGATTGGCAGTGTGTCCTCGTCGCACAGACTTAAACGTTCAAACCATATAGCAGAAGGTCAGTCCGAAGCAAAACTAGGCGCTGCTTCTTGTTTCATGCTCATTGGCAACATTAGGATTTACCCATTCC
Source organism: Combretum micranthum (assembly GCA_024138025.1). NCBI lineage: Eukaryota > Viridiplantae > Streptophyta > Magnoliopsida > Myrtales > Combretaceae > Combretum > Combretum micranthum. The sequence goes on from JAMXBD010002225.1 coordinate 21,175, forward strand.
AGCAATTGATCCATTGACGCCTTCAAAGATTCAGGCCAGGATGTATTCGGCTTGATGTATATAGTCCCGTCGCTAATTTTGACGGATGATCCTATTCCTATTAATGATTTATAACATACTCAACACAACATGATAAATCATTAAATATAATATTTTAATTATTAATTTATTCTAACGTTAGATAGTTGACCGTGTGATTCCATTGATGACATAAAGCTTCGATGTGTATATACACACACACATATATAAAAAATTATTGTTATATATATTAGGAATATCTTTCCTTCAAGATTCTACATTTTCTCCCTATATATCATATCAACTTTGTATAAAGTCACAGCTTTCGAATTGCTGTAGGCTGGATAGAAACCATATTTTCTCCAACTCCCTAATTTTCAACTAGTGTTTATTAGTAATAAATAATTGAGCTTGTCTTTTTGTAAAATATTTCATCTCTTATTTGTCATTTTGATAAGTAATTTTTTTTGTTTATATTATATATGGACCATATCGTGATGTCCATCTATTAGCACATATGTATACCTAATTACGGTTATAATTATCCACAAACTGCAGGCCATAAAAGAAAGCAAAAACTTATCCGCGAAGTGTAATTAAGTTGTAATAAAAAATTCATTTATAGGATTTGTTAAGGGCCATCATGAAAATGAAATAAGTATGTTCAATATTGACACTACAAGTGATTTATGTGCATATATTTTTTCAGAAGAAATGATTTAATTATATACCCTAGTTGGGCTTTTATTTAAAAGCATATTCGTAAAATATTAAAAAATAATAATAATCTTTTGATAAGAATAAAAATTACCCATCATGCTTTTTTTTTATAAACCAGTTACATTAGTAAATGATTAATTGGATGATACCATCAACATGGCTATGGAAGTTCCCAAAACTCTTGTGATCGTGATACTCTAAATTTTCTAGAACTTAACCATTTGCCTAAAATGGATAACAAAATATATAGAAACTAAGAATTGGTATATAAAAGCAAAATTTATTTAAAATAATTGTAAGCTATTTATGAAAAAAGGGATATACTTATATTTATGGATTACAATGAACAAATCAATCAAAAGTGTATCAATTTCTTGGTATTTTGTTAATGTAGGGTTTATCTTTATTCAATACTTGGATATTTGAAAGTAAGAATGAGATAATACACCTATTAAAATTTAAAACCTATTCTAGTAGCATAATGGATAGGTTTCTAGTATTCATAAATGGATAGGTTTCAAGTGGTTATAAATGGTCACACACATGGGTTCTAGATGTGGTTTAAAAAAATTTGCTTCCATAAAGCATAATATAAGATATAACATATTATTTTGTACCTATCTTAAAACCTATTCTATAAGGTCTATATGGTATATTTCCAAAATGTCTTGTGGGAAATTCCTGGTTCCATCAGTATCCAACATTCACACCATATCTAATCGTAATTAATCAATAAAATAGTCAATATTCTAATTTTTATATTTATTTTAATGGTTAGATTGTTGATTGGACGGTCCTGTTAACGGGACCATAGAAGCTCTCATGTCTTATATATCTGATCCTATATTCTTAATTTATAATATTAAACATAATAAATATAATATTTTAAAAGTAAGGGCACTTGAGTAATTTAATTTTAGGTATTCCTTCCGTAAATACAAAAGCATGTTACCTTGCCATTTTTCACCATATATAAATCATCTAAACCTAGCCTTTCTTTTCCAAGAGTTTCCAAAAGGACAAATTTCCTCAGAAATGCCAAAACTCTCTAGACTCCCTCAAAAGAGAAGATCTTTCTACAAACCTTTATCTATTTTTCCATAGATTACATACCAATAATCAATAGAAACTCCATCTAGTTTCTTTATAGGAAATCAATAACATCAAAGAAGACGATCACACATAGTAGGGGATCAAAATCTATCATATGTAGAGAGTCACTATAAGACGAGTGATAGAAAATTTTATACCAACCTTATTATAGTTATGTATGTGGATTATTATGTCGATGGAGAGATTGATAATGTACTATCATGAAATTTGACAATAATTATAATAGGAATAATGTCACAAATGATACCTGAACTTTTTAAAATATATAATTAGATATCTAAATTTTAAAAATGATCAATTTAAATACTTGAAGTTTCAAATTGATCGATTCAATACCTAAAACTTTAAACTTCAAGTTTTTTTAGTACTAAATTTGTCAATTATAAAATTTATGTACTAAATTGATCAATTTAAAACTTTATGTACTTAATTATATATTTTATTTAAAATTCAGGTACCATTTATGATATTAACCCATAATAATATTAGAGATTTATGAAAACTTAAGCTACAATCAATGAGAACTAGACTTGCATGGGCTATTAATCTAAAGATTCAAATTTATGATTGACATTGATACAATAACCAATAAGATGTTATGATTTTAGAGAAAAGCATATTAACAGATTGATTGGGCAATAAATATGTCAAAAAATTGAATTTTTATGGAAATTTTGGAGGGAAAAACCTCCATACATAGGACGAGTTAGTGGTGGAAAGACCCTGAACCGATCCATGTGAAGCAATATAATCAAGGAAAACGGCCGAGGCAATGATAGCCAGTTAGCTGTATGATTGCGCTTAGTCAACCAACCCCATTACACTGAAAGTTCAGCCCACTTACTTGGTTGAGACATTTGAGACCAGTGACTAACCCATATGTGTGTGTGTGTTTTCACGCAATTTTAAAAATAAGAAATTAATAGCAAAAAATTAGAATTTAAACAATTTGATTATCCTATGTTTATGTTTTAATGTAAAAATAATTGTACTATGGTAGGATTTGAATTACTAGCATTTACAATAATTTAATGGGTGATAAATTTAGTGTTATTAGACGAATTAATATTTGATTAAATGATGTTATTTGTGTTAGCATGAAAGTATTCGCAAAAGCATTTAAAACCATATAGACCCACGTTTTTTAAATTCGCATTCTTCCAACCCACACCCTTTTTTATAATTCTGCTTTGGTTTTTTAGGTACCATCTTGAGATATTCTGATTCGCGGAGTTGTGACATGGGCACAGAAGTCTTCAGATTCTTTTGATTTGTTGGGTGTGACATAACTAACATTCATAAAAAGTGAAAATTTCATAAAAAGAAATCTAAATTTTGATAAAATATATAATTAAATATCTAAATTTTAAAATTATTTAATTTAATATATGAACTTTATAATTAATTAATTTAGTACCTACAAAAACTTGACAGAGATACTATTAGGTGTAAGTTTCATTGACAATACTTGGATTTTTTGTTTATAACAGGTTGGTACAAAAAAAAAATTGTATCAACATGGTACTTGAACTCGTTAAAAGTTTCACCGAAAGTATCTCTAGACAGAATTTGTCTATTTTTCTATTAAAATGGTGATGTGGCAAGCAGACTAGAATAAAAAATTCTTTTTCTCTATCCTAGTTGGTAAAATATATTTTAGTCATGGTATTTGAACTTTCTAGTTTGTATATCGTAATGGTACCTAAACTTTTTTTAAATGCTATGCACAATACCATTGGCCATAATTTGACCATTTCTTAAGCGATTCGTTGGCGTGGAATCGAAACTTTATTTTTAATTATTGAATCCATCCAATTTGGATGAGTTTGATTATTAGGGCTAATTTCTTCTTTTTAATTTCTTTAGAGATTGTAATGTTATCTAATAATTGCTATCTAAAAATTAAAAGGAAAAATAATAAAAGAAGAAGAAGGAGGAGGAGGATGGCCGAAGAGAGAGTAGGTAAAAAAATTTAAAAAATCATGCCAATTAAGGTAAAGTGATTTTTTTTCAATCAAGTTTGGGTTCCATGTCAACGAATCGCTGAGAAATGATTGGATTCTAGCTAAAAGTACCATGTATGAAACTTTTAAAAAGTTTGGGTGCTGTCATGGTACAATTTCTTTAGGTACTAAACTGTTACAAACTAGAAAATTTAGGTACTGTGAAAGAAACTTACTTTACCAATTAGGATGGAAAAAATAATTTTTTATTCAGGTCCGCTTGCCACTTCAGCATTTTAACAGAAAAATATGGGGATTCTGTTCAGAGGTACATTCGGTGAAACTTTTAAAAAGTTTAAGTACCATGTTGGTACAAAATTTTTTTAGATACCAAGTTGTTATAAACTAAAAAGTTCATATATCATCTATAAAACTTACCCTACTATTAGTGTACACGAAAAGTTCTAAAATGGGGAGTTACAAAATACCCTATTGAACTTTAACCTATATACGGATTTACTCCTAAACTTTCATTTACATATGGATCTACCCTCTAAATTCTTTAAGAAATGTTGATTGTCCTTAATTATGCCAATTTTGAAAGTTTAAAGGGTTAAAAGCTTCACTTTAAAAGTTGAAGAAATGAATTCGTACCGTGGTAAAAGTTGAGAGAATAATTTATAAATTTCCCCAATAAATATATTATAAATATTTTACTTTCTAAAGACTTTCAGTTCCGCCATATATTATCCTTCTTATATTTGATTGGTAATGGAATATCCATCGGCTATACCTAATAACTTTTAATTAGGAGAGGGTAAAACAAATGCATGAGTGCTTAATCATGAAGATGGAACTCCAAAAAGTTGACACCTTTAAAACTTTAGGTTTCCATTTCTATCAGTACAGCTATATGACGACGGAGTGCTCCATCGTCGGAATATGTTTTTTTCTTTTTTTTTTTTCTCTCACTCAATAATCGTCTTTATTCAAGGAATCTAATGCTAATCCTTATGCCTGATGTTTGTGCTCCACATAAAAAGAAGACTGGAATCAAAGCCACCTTGTCTGTTGGTGGGCATTTTCTTTCTTTTTAAAACGTACGGCGTATCATTTTTAGACAAAAAGAAGTAACAGTAATTCTAAATTCCAATCAACAGTCCTTTTAGTTTTTCTTTGGTTAATCAAGTGTATTTTAGTTTAGGGACGCAAATGATTGAGATAGAATCGATCAAGCTTGACTTAGTTTTATGTCATATACGATAAATTCATTTAAATTTGGGCTCGATTTTATTCATTTAATTATTTTTTCATTCTTGTTTATAAAAAATAAATAAAAACAAATAAGTAAAGATTGTATTATTCCAACATAGATTGCAATTGTAAAGGAAATTTCTATGTTCAGTGAACGAACAATCCAATCAATCGTATAGCCAAACGTGACAAGTATTTTGATGATGGATTATGATTAACTATTAATCTGTACTTTTAAATAAAGAACCAGAACCATAGAATTCTTTTTAGTACAAAGACTTGATTACGCCTTAGTGGAAGCTAGTCAATAATCACAAACTACTCCAATCAACTTATATATATATATATATATATATATATATGGGTTTTTGATTTATGGACGATCTTGTAACGTCAAATGTTTTACTTTGATGGGGTTCTTCAGTTTACGGATGCATGAGATAAATCTCCACGCACATCCAGTATCGCTCTTCTCCGAGATACTCGGTATGTCTTGACAGCCTTGGCTTCAGTCGTTTCATTTTCACTATCATGATGTTTAAATGACACTAAATTTAATGTGGGTGTCACTTGCTAGATCTTCTTGTCTTCAGGGAGCCCTTTCATAACCCCTATTTTCTTATATCTAGCTTTTCTTGGATTGTTTTGATGTTTATCATCTTATTAAGTTTCTCTTACATTATTGATTTATCATAATTTCAACATTCTAACATTTTTATGCTTTATTTCGCTTTCATATATATTTTTCTTGAAATAATTTCATGTTTACAACTCTAATTGAAATTAATTACTTATTTAAGGTAAAAAAAAATTACCAATATAAAGTTGCTCAATCGCATGTATAAATCAGGATATACAAATATTATACAGTATATTGTATATCGCGTATTATAGTCACGATATTCACATAAATATCGCGTTTACAAAACACGATTTACATGCAAATATAAAAACATTCATATCGCGATTAGTAATCGCGATATGTGATTAAGTTGTATATCACGATTAGTCGCGATATAGCAACGCTATATAAACTCTATATCCTATTTTATTCTCGCGATTTACATGTAAATTATTATATTGTGTTTTAAACGCGGTTTACTATGGTATATTGGCAATTAATTTCATTAGAGTTGTATATTGTTAATATTTTTCCACAGAAATCCTAGACATGTACTGAAGTCTATTTTTCTCCATTATTACAATGGGGAAGAACATTCAAATCTATCCATCCCATTGAAAATTGTTATTAATATCGTTAAATTGTAAGATGGTTGTCGTTTTCATAATTCCATAGGATATTTTAACAAATTACTTTATCAGAACCCTGTAGCTAGGGTGTTGTTTTCACCTTCAAATGGTTAGTTTAACTGGTGCTTAAGTTTATTTTTAACTCAAACTAGATTTCATAAAATGATTAGCATTTTGATAGTATAAAATAAATCATAAAAGTCGCAAATTGTACATGAATTTTAGCAAATATACACATAGCTACCTAAACTTTGAAATTGATCAATTTCAAAATTAAACTTTAAAATTGATTAATTTATCATCTAAAATAATTTTTTATGTATGCCAACAATATCTCATTTATTAGTGAAGAAAATGCTACATAAGATGATGATGGTAGTCAACTTGATAAATATATATTAACTTACACAAAAAGTTTTTTCAGTATTAGATTGATCAATTTTAAAGTTCAGATATCTAATTTTATATTTTACGAAAACTCATATATCATTTTCCGTATTAATCCTAAAATAAAACCCTATAGAATAGAATTAAAAAAAAAAAGAAAAGAAAAACCAATGGCTAAGTTTTTCAAGAAATTACCTTATTACATATTTGGCCTTGCCTTTCCCCGCTTTTCTTAGTTCCTTCTTTTTTCTTTTTCCGCCTATCTTTCTTAGCTCAAATAAACATGAGAAGATTAATATATCATTCAACTACCTAGTTAAAACCTAACAGCATTAAAGTCAAATGCCAAAAATATGTCTTCCTTTTAAATTTTTAATATTGCTCCTAATAGTTCCGTTATGTTTTCACGACCTTTTAAGCTAAATGATTTGGGTGTGACATCGATATTTCATAATTCGTTCAATTGTAAGGGAAAATTTTGGAGTTCTTATGCATGCTTTTTATTATTCCAATAAAGGGGCTGTCCTTTAAATTTGTCTTTAGGGTGAATATACATATATATATATATGTATGTATATATATCGAGTCAATTGCGCTTACAAAGTTTGACCAAATTAACTAGAACTGTCTTAAAAGTATTGATGGGAAAACCCAATACATTTGTATGTTCCCCACTCCACGTTAGGAGTTAAGTGTTAGTAGGGGAATTCTTAGTCCGCACTTACTTATAGCTATAGATTTTAACGTTTAGAACCAGAACCTATTCCTATAATAAAACTTGTACCACATAAAAGTTATATATTCTAAAACATCTTAAAAGAGATGGCCAAAAAACAAATCTTGTAGATCCTTTTTTTTTTCCCCTTTTAAAAGTAACTGTTCCAAATCATCATATACTTAAAAAGATAAATTATAGCAAAGGCAAACCTAACTAGTTTCAGAAGAAGAAGAAGAAGAAAATCACAAAGTAATGGCCGACAAAAATCATAATATAAACTAAAATAAGAGATATGAGACAATTTTGTCTATTTGATCAAGAATTGACAATATATATGTATGTATATATTATAGGTTATAAGTGGTGAGGACATTTTTTTTTCCCTCCTAATGCTTTTGCAAAGATAATTAATGATGTTTATTAGTGATTTCATGGGCTACACGTAGAATTCTATTTAGGTTGGATCTAAACTTGGATTCAACCTAATCAACCATGATGAGTCTAAGATTTGGGCCCAAATTCATGACTAAACTCACTAATGGTCTGTTTTGTTTATTGTTTTCAGGTCATTTTGGTATCTTATTTATTTATTTATTTTGTTTTCAAACAAACTATTTGTTAAAAACATATATAGATAAGAAAAAACAAATATTTTTACTCATAAACAGATCAAATAGACTATATACAATTAAGATGCAAATGCAAATCAAATTTAGATAAAAATAAATCTAAGCAGACCCTAAGTCTAGATATCCTAGCTAGTCGAGGATAAGGACTTGGATTTGGATAATTCAATTGAATCCAAAGCAAACTTCAAAAATAAACAAATAAACCCAAAGCAAAGGAAAAATAAAAAATATAAATGTAGGGAAAATGTTGAGTTTAGTACCAAAATGCAATCTTCTTCAACTTTGAAAGATTAAATTTAAGACCTAAGTAAACTTTTTAGGACTACATTCACTACCTTCCTTAACTCCTTTAAGCTTGCTTGTTGACGTGGATGCTAAACCCAACCACTAAGCAACTTGTGTACAAGGCATAGTGAAGAAAAATTAATTTGATGGGGCGAGAGAGAGAGAGAGAACGAATCAAAAACAAAGGAAAAGGAAAGAAAGGAAAGAAGAAGAAGAAGACTAAAAGTACTAGTGGACTAGCGGTGACTCTTTAAGGAAGCACGCTCAAACATAAGAGGCTACTATGGCATGGTAGTAACTTCCTCTGGTAGCAGATAATGGTAATTGGTGTGATTGTTGTTCAGTGGATAGTTAGTGTAATGGTGGTGGAAGAAGTCCAAAAATGATCGATTAGGCATTTAAGATCCTAAAGATTATCAAGCAATTAAGGCAAAGGATTTGGTTTTTACATAACTAAGAAACACTAGGAATTCAATGATGTAAGTTCCATTGCTTCAATTTCATGTGATCTAAAGACACTTTTAGAGAAAAGTTGCTAAGTTTGTCTATGGTCTAGAGAGAAGAAAGAGCCAAATCAATCTATTCTTGGTTTTTTAAGTATAAAAAAAATCACATGTTCATGCTTCTTGTGGAGAATAATACACGAACCTTGTCCCATAAAATAGTTTCCTACTTTTGATAGATTTGACTTGTAGTTGATAGGACACTAAGATTTTCTTCAAATTTCAATATTTTCGTTTTTTTTATTTAGTTTTTTTTAGCAATTTGCTTGTATATTTGTGATTCTTGTTAATGTAACTATCACATTCGAGCATTTCCTTTAAAGAAAAAAATGTGAACATTGATCTTTATGAGATGTGAGGTTAGACTTTCTTCTTTTTTTTTTTTTTTCTTTCCTTTTTATGTCTTCCCTTTCTTCTCAGCTAGCTAGCTAGCTCTCTCTCTCTCTTCTCTCTCTCTCTCTTTGTGTCTTGTACACATGTCATTTAGTAGTTGGGTTGCTTGTCCACGTCGACAGCTAACGAGTTTAAGTGTGGTAGTGAGTATAGCCACAAAAAGATTAATAAAATATTAAATTAAACTTTTCAAAGTTCATATTACTAACACAAAGTTCCAGAATCAAATTGGACAATTTGCCTAAAAATATAATTAAATGACATGTATAATATTAACTATGTGAATAGCAAAGAATTATATCTATTTATAATATTAAATGTAATGTTACTAATAATATAAAAATAAAAATACTTGTAATGCATATTTAGGTTTTGTCTTTTAATTCTTTTACTCTAGCTTTTAGATTTTTTTTTATAATTCAACGTTATCAGTACTACAATTGAAAATAAATGTGATTCTACATAAATAAATATACATAAAATGGGTTAAATTAGGACTCCCAAATTGTGTTTGAACCAGGACTTGGCACGATTAGCTACCTAAAATAGGTCCAAGACCCAACCCAAACCTAAGCTACTAGTTGGGCTCATTGTTGAAACAGTTAGGTTCAAGAACCTTAGCTAGGCTTAGAGATAACGATCCATGGACCTAGCAAGTCTAGTTGAGTCCACAACAAATTTAAAAATAAAAGAAAAGAACAAATATATATACATATATATATATATATATATATAACATTCATTGACATTTGAACATCTGAACTTTTAAGTAATTTTTAGGTGAACTGGAAAAATAATCATTTCTTATTCATAATATTTAATGCGTTATTAATGACAATACGAGAAATAAATATTTCTTTAAAGTAGTGTGTAGTCTCACATTACTTTTTTTTTTAATTATAATAAGGAAGAGCCTCTTCCAAAGAAAAGATTTGAACTTAATATCTTCCACTTAAAAAGTTAAAGAGTTCAAAGGTAATATTATTGGACCACAAGATTATTGGCAACCTTACATTGTTGTTGCTAACACTAAAATTGGATTTGGTTAGACATAAATAAATGCATAAAGAGATGAACTAAAGACTATAGGTAATGGGTTTCAATTTTTGTTTTGGATTCAAAGTTTAACTAATTTAAAATTTATTTGTTTAATTTTTTTTATATATGTTATTCTTAAGAAAAATAAATAAATAAATAAAAAGCACTATGCCAATGGGTCATAGGTGTAAAACTTGTGACTTGTCGGGGAGACTCGGGATGATCCAAGTTTATCAAAAGTTTAGGATAAAAAGTTAAGGTTTTATTTTGAATTCAAATGTAAGTAATTTGTATATTTTAAATTTCAAATTAAACTAATAAAAAAATGAAAAATTACGTTTTTAAACACATGACCCATCAAATCCGACCCAATTCAATCTCAAATTGAAATCTTGACCCATGCAACTCGATTTTATCCTAAAATTAATATTTAATAGTACATAGGATTGGATGTCAAATTGATGTAAAAAATAATTATGAGGCCACGTTTTATTTTATTATCCTAAACTACGAGTTTGCAAATTTTTGGTAAAAAAAAAACAAAAATATTTGAGATTTAACAGCCATCTTAATTAAAACTAAAACAATCATGTGGAGTTGTATCATTTTCACAATCCTTCACAAATTACAAGTTCCGATGCATAACAAAGTGGAAATGTACTCATTTCATGGTCTTGTCAATACACTCTTTAAGTGGATTACTCATCACCAATGATTTACATGGAAAAAATAAGGCATATAATAATATAGTGGATGCACCGACAGTGTTAAAGGGTTCCTTTCTAACAGTAACCCTTGTGGACTTTTTGCTTTCCAACAAAGAGGGTTTTTAGAGCTCAATAAGGCATCTACAAATATCTACTAAAAATCTCTACATTCTTTCCTTCTATTTAACCAAAACTTTCATTCTTTCCTTCCTCCTGCAATTACTGTGTTTGTCGATGTTCACACTTGATTTATGGCTTATGGTTATATCCATTTGGTCGAATCAAGTTTGGGGGGAGTAAAAAATAAAAAAAAAAAACCCTTAGGTTTATGTAGTATGCTTTAATAACTTCTAGGCAACACTAAAGGACCTGCGTTTGCCTTTTCCACTTGACAAAATACGCCAAGGACAAAATTTAAGTGATACCAAAGTAAACTTTGATAAGTTTAAGAGCAATATCTGTGTATTAAATTAAAGTTTATAAAGTAATTTGCAAATGTTAGGGATATATATATATATATATATTTTGCCAATTTAACAAAGTTTATGAGGTATTAAAGCTTACTTTATAAATTCACAAGGTATATCCATATTGACATTAAAATTGAAAGTTATTTGCATATTTTTCAAATTTATTTCATCATAGTAACTCAATTGAATTATTGTAAACACTATCTAGAAAAGAAAATTAAAAAAAGCATTACTTTATTGAATTGCTGTGACAATTTCAAATTTATATAAATGTGTTTTTTTTTATGACTTGATTGATAGAATCTGGTCTATATGCATCATCCCATTTGGGATAGCTCCACAAACAAATCAAGTTACTTGTGAGTTAATCAAGTTTAGCTCGACTTGAATTCATTCAATAAAAAAGCTGAGTTTAAGCTTAAAATAAAACTCAAGTTATTGAATGAATCAAGCTTGAACATTTTTATGAACTTGTAAGTCAGCTCACAAACAAGATTGTTAAGGGCTCGCGAGCTAGATTCATAAGCAAACTCATAGGTAGGCTCACAAATAGGCTTGTTAAGAGCCAATGAACAGACTTGCGATTGGTTTTTTTTTTTTTTATAATTATACATAATTATTTGTATTAATGTATAGATATAATATTATATATAATTATTTTTATTAATATAATATTATAAGTATAATTATAGACAATTATTTATATAAACAAGCTTGAACTTAGTCTCATTAAGTTGAATGAGCTTAGGTTTGAGCTCAAACTCATTTAAGCTTGTTAAGATAAACTATCTAAGTTTGGGTTCGTGAACACCAAATAAGCTCGAACTCAAGTTTATACCTTACAAACCCTTAATTGTCCTGTTTGGTTCAAGTTCATTGATTCGAGCCAAAACCGACTCTTCAAAACCTCGGCCGGCTTACAGTACTAATGCCTGTCTACAATGGGTTATATGACCACTTGGAAGACTACCATAAAATATCTTAAAAGAACAATGATCACTAAACATCATTATAGGGTATGGTTAATGAGTGCCCAAGAAGCATCAGCTAATATGTTTAAAAAAATTTAAAAATCTTTATTACTTATTAAAAACTAAACACAATTTAAGAAAAAAAATATGAGAAAAATATAATTTTTTTTTAAAAACTCCTAATAAGCATTCCTAAAACACCAATCAATCTTTTTCGAATGCATATCAAATGAATAAATGTAAAATCCATATCCTTTTAGTAAATCTAATCAATCTTTTTTTGCACTTGATTCAATTGGGGAATCAAATTTAATATAGAAGTATGGGTTTAATTAGTTGATTTAACAGTGAATATAAAAAAAAAAAATTGCCTCAATGGGTAAAAAAATTGATCTTAAAAATAACAACAATTAATTACTATTACTAATAAAAGATATTTTCAAAGTAGTGAGTCAAACATAAAAAAAAAAAGCTCTTAGAACAAAAGGTAACTTAAAAATTAGACTTACTTTGGATAGAAAAAAATTTCTATTTGAACTCAAATTAAAATATTATAAAGTGAGTTGAATTGTTTTTATTCGACAACCTAATCGAAGACACTAACTTTAAAAACAGAAGTTAATCACCATTCTTGGTGTTCAACTAATGGATCAATGATCACATGATAGTGGGACTTGGTGAACGGTCTCATTCCCACATGCCATCTTGGGTTTCTTGGACCACCACAACCAATTGCATTCGTTAATCCGGTATGCATAGTTATTACTGTATGCAATTAAGTTTGACTTGTGCATGATAGTGCAATGCACTATCTTGGTGGAACAATCATATTAAAACATGTTGATTTTGAGTTTGGTTCATTACAATAATCATTATGTATTTATCACTTTGGAATAGGGTTTTCTTTATCCGGTGACCTGGACTGCAAAAAAATTAGCATCATAGGAAGTGCTTATTCCATGATAGGAAATTCTTATTTATTCCATGTAGCAGAGCTGTTGCTATTTCTCACAAAATACAATATATTTTTTTTCAAAAACACATTCAATCATAAACAAAACAACACCAAAAAAAGGAAAATTTTCATAATTTTTTAGCCTTCTTTCTAATCCTAACATATGTACCCTTGATTCTTAAGTTTTTCAATTGCTTCATATTTGACTACATAAGAAAATAAGTCATGTTATTTATTGATGAGTAAATGCTTTAAAGCCTGGCATAAGAGGAAAATATTGAATAGGTGATACACACCATTTATACATATAGTATGTAATTACCAATTATATTTTAACATATTAATGAAATGGCAGGTAGTTTTCAAAACACTATAAGAAAATTGACTTTTACAAACAAAAAATTGTATGATAAAAAATTAGTATAAGAAGTTATATTTTTACAAATAAAATCAACGACGATAATTTTTGTAACAAAAATTTTGTCACTATAGCCCAGTTTTTTAGCAGTGTAAATAACTACCATCTATACGACTATATATTAAAAAATAATTGATATTTACTCATTATGTGTATATTACATGTGATGTGTAAAACCCACTAAAACTTTTAGTTAAGACTGGGGTTTTAGATAGCGAAAAGCAGGGCTAGGGGCTTATGGAAGGTTTAGTATGCAACAACATTATGGTTTGATCAATTCTGCGTATGGTTTGATCGACTAAACCTTTGCTTACATCCATTAACCTTGGTGTCTATTGAATATTCTAGTCGAGAGACTTTCAATCTCTTTAAGATTTTATAAGCCAATTCTTAAAGGAAAATCTAAGTTTAAATTATCAATTATTCCACTCCAATACAATCGAAGTGCAAGTCATTCCAGAATCACTACTTCTAACCAAAATTGTTCTTCAATTGAATTCCCACATTCGATTCATATATCCTCGCTACAAAACTCATGTTCTCTCATCGTATTATTATTAGTCTAATAGAAATAACTTAATCTATTGTGCCTAAAAGTGTGAATTGTAAATCCTTTACAGTAAATTTGCTCTTATCATTAACTACACTTATGTTCAGGATATGTCATCTAAATTCTCTAAAGCTACCAGTTGGGTAATTTACGCCTCCAGCTCTGTAACATATGCTGATGGCCTTGAGGCCGGCCTTTGAATTCTTCTTTAAGTTCGTATTTTTTTTTTCTAAAAGCAAATTTTTTGAATAAGCTGACTCAATACTGTCGGCCTACATGGCAACGCCGTCGGTCTATTTTCTGTGCTCTGCCAACTTTTAAGATAGTATTAAAGATTCGCGTTCTATGATCTTTCAAGGCTAGCTCAATGTCACCGGCCTTTATCGAGTATACCGCCTTGTTTGAGACATAAGCCGTCAGCCAAATAGCAAAATTTGTGACTTTTCAGATTCTAACTCTTGATTCGACCTACATGACAAATATATATGTTCATTTCTTATATTTTAGAGTTTTTTATTTGGGAGATCACTTCTACACATATCCTCTATAATTCCTCTTCAATACTAATGGATTTCACTCTTTCCTCTGCTCATAGTTTTTTGTGCAAGAGTTTTCACTTAAAATCTTGTGTATTCTTTATTTTATTTTATTTTATTTTTGTTCTTGTTTTGCTATTGTTTGTATTATTTGTTAGATCCGATTATAAAAATTTAGAAGAAAGAACATAAACTTTTGATTAAAATTACACCTGGCATCTTAACCCTTAAGCTAGAATTGTTCTAGAGACAATTCATTCAATTTTATCCTTTCAACATATGAATGATATATGCAATAATAAGGTTCCTTGACAAAGTCACCTATAAACTAAATTATATTATCATGATCGCCTATTGTTCAATAGCAATGCCTTTCTTTGATTACCGTTCCCCACTTCATCCCTTGGGTACTCTTTTTTGCTGCTTTTAACATTAGTCAAACCTGTTTTTATGGGATTGCGACGAATTGATGGGCTTTTGTGCATGCCTAGTGTAGAAATTATATATGGGTATTGAACATGTGGACTTCTGTAGTTGCTTTTCCATGGAATTTCATATTTCAAGAATCACCCTCGGTTTCGTGAAATAAAAATAATTAATACCTTGACCAAATTTAGATAGTGGCTCGAATAAACTAGGATGTGAATATTTTTAAACAAGTTAAGTGGTTTATGAACTGGTGAAACCCATCTTAACTTAAACTCAATTTGTAAATGAGTCTTTTTTTTTTTTTTTTTTTTTACCAATCCTATTTATCTAAATGAGCGAAAGTCAAGCGCTTATTTAGGCTCATGACTCAATCATCTATATTCGTCAACAAGTTCAAAAGCAAACTCATGGTTTTATATATTATAGATAAATATGTGGTCGAAACCAAAAACTAATTCCTAGGATATATATGCAAATAATCTAATCATTATTTATTTATTTATTAAATTATTCCTTTTGTATATTTAGTTTTACTAGGCTTGACTTTATCTCATTATCTCATATATTAGGGTCAATTCTAGCTCATGAATCAAGCTGTTGGTGAATTATTTGATCTCAACTTGTTTTAAGTTCAATATAAACTCACTTTGTAAATAACCCAAATTTAAACTGAAAATACAAGTTATAACTAAAAGTGTTATAATCTTTAAACCTTTTTTCTTTCTCTCAAATAACTGTTAAGATAGATTTTGGTTAGTAAGGATTCGGGTTGTGCTTTAGATAGAAGTCTATATGAACAAAATTAGACATACATTGAAGGTAAATTTATTTCTTGTGTTGTTAATAACAACTAATTAACTACCTATTGACTTTGTTGAAATGAAATAAAAATGTAGTGTAATTGATGTTATTGAAGAATAAAATAAAATAAAATTGTAATAAGATTTTCATTTATTAATTTTTTATTTTAATATGAGTATTTTGGGAAAAAAAGATCAATTTTAGTATCGAAATAAGATTATAATGGAATTTAGTTACTATTTACATGAAAATAATTTAAATTTCAAATACTATATAATTTTTTCCTTCATCTTTTTTTTCTTTAAATGAAAAAAAGATTGGTTGGTCAAGTTGGTTCATAGGTCTCAACTAAATTAGACCTAAACCTTGATAATGTCTACTCTCATATTTTTGTAAAGTTAAGTTGTTAGCATTGTCTATTAGATTGCATTGGCCACCAATAATTAAGATAAATTCCTCTAATAAGTGGCTCCCATAATAGGGTCCTTTTAGAAATACATGCACTAAAGGCCTTCTTTAATACATGAGCTTCATTGAGAAAGGTTGAAGAGCAAGCAAACTAGTTCGATAGTTCTTATTTTTTAACCTATGGACTAATTCTTCCTTGATTATTCCAAAATATATAGGATTGATAATTTCTTAAATGCTATCAATTTAGCTAAAAAGTCAAATCCATATTATATTATAGGCCTCAAACTTTGAGCAAAAACTCAATTAATTATTTCAAGGGAATCTAATTGTGACACAAAAAAGTGGCTTCACTTGATTTAATAACATAGATATCATTATCAATTACAAGGTCAAATAATTAATTGATAAGTGTATGCCTAGTTTTAAATAGGTTATAATGTTGTGCCTCATCATCTTGTTTGATTTCGAATCTAATGGTTAAACCATTGAATCTCATTGCACTCCTCTTTATCACACACCTCTATCATATTCACAACATTCATAATAATGGATCGAACAATTTCTACATGGATGCCTAAGGATTAATGTTGGAATACATTCATTAAGTTAGTAGTTAAAAAAAAAAAGTCCCATATTGAAAAAATGTTGATTAAGTGAAGGATAAACCATCCGGCTACTTTAATCCATGTATAGAGTTTTCCCTTGATAGGGCTTCTCACCCTTTATAGGCTAGGATGATGGTAATATAAATGGCTACCTTATGCTCTCGCGGTTAGCTTTTTCATGTGAAAATAAGAGTTGTGTGGTGATAACTTAAGTGAAGCATGTGATGTAACATGAATAGGTAGATTTAGTTGAGTCAACTATCAAGCTCTTAATGATTTTCTTAGGTTTTCACCTAAGTCTAATGTAGAAGATACACTCACTTGAGGGAGAGATTGTTGGGATATAAGTATAAGTTTAGTGACTAGTGAAAGGGAATTCATAATAAAAAGAAATTGGTTAAGTAAAGGATTTAAATACAGAAAACCCATTACTTAAAATCATATGATATGTTTACTTGAAGGATAGTTATTAAATTCTTTCCCATTCCATACGAAATTTTTTTTATAGCATATACTTGCATTTAAAATATTAAATAACAATTCATACTATTATAAATAATAATAAATAACAATTCAAGTCTTCAATCATGATAAATTTCTATCCAATGATTTGTTTATTTATTATTTTCATATAATCACTTAACCTATCGTCTATCTGTAATAAATATATTTCTTTCACATATTTCGTGAATTGCTTCTCCCATCCATGTTCACAATTTGAACTCACTTGCTATTTACCTCACGCTTGGATATATCAAACAATCCTTGTCAATTAAAAAGGTTTTTGCGCTTTTGTTCTTCGCTTTTGTCGAACCGTCGGCATTAAACCATCCAGCAACCTTTGACCCTTTACAATTGTGCAAATCATTGCACAACAATACGTACCATTTTAACTCCATATTCAGGCTTGAAACGACTAACTCCTCTCTCAAGTGTACCTCCATTATTCACCACTAGCTCCATGCTCTATTTCTACCCCCTTATGTCACACATGTACAATTTAACCATCTACACTAAGAAGTTGGAGATCAAGAATATTGTCATATCATCCCCTTTGATTAAGTAATTCATTTGATGTGTAATCAATTTGATGTGTTCAATCAAAAAGCCCCTAACATTAAGAAATAAGTATGAGAAACCACACTATATCTATAAGCCAGAAGTTTTGATATAAAATGATTGTGGATTTAAATTCAATTAAAGATTTATGTTGAGTATGATTATTGAATTGATTATATATAAATGCTATGCGATGACTTAATAAATGTTAATGTTTGTACTACCATCATCTAGTCTAAAACTTTTAAGTTTTAACTTATGGATATAGTGCATATTTTGTATTTATTATTTGACTAGATATTGACAAATGGGTTACTTACAATACTATCCCTATAAGATGATTATGAAGGAATGTGAACCCCTAAATTTGTAGATTTGGTGCGGGAGTTACGTTTATTACTCGACGAAAAGGCATACATGCGAAAAACACATGCATACATTGTTCTTTCTTAAAATTTACGATACATTTATGATGTTAACCTTAAGACCAACAGCATCAAATTTCACTAAGATGGAGCACTTGAATGTAATGCAACTAAGGAAGCGTAAAGTCCATCTTTAATATTCATCAAAGCTTCATGCTTTCCTTTCTCTGCAATGACTCCATTATTAACCACAGCTATCAGGTCAGCACCCTTGATTGTTGACAACCGGTGCGCCACAATAACCGTGGTTCGATTTATCATTACCCGGTCCAATGCCTCTTGTACAACACGTTCTGATTCAGCATCAAGAGCACTTGTTGCTTCATCTAGAAGTAATATCTTTGGTGATTTCACTATTGCCCTTGCTATAGCCACTCTTTGTTTCTGACCACCAGATAGTTGGACTCCCGTTCGCCTACTGATGTGTCATAACCCTGCAAGATTCATGTAGAGATCTTAATAAATACTTACATGAGTCTGTTAAAATTAATACCACAATCATCTGATATAAAAACTAGCACACTATATCTATCAGTTTTTAAATTAAATGGTTGTATTGTTATCTTTAACGGTTTCAAAATCTAGAGGCCATTTCATTCATGTTGAGTATTTTATGTTTTGTAACCAAGTTAATTCGAATAGAAATCCTCATTAGGGCCAGTTTCCATCTATAAAATGCCAGAGGATGTTTAACTCAAATTCATATTGGTGTATTTCCAGTGACCAAACTATAAATAGAGAAAGATTCATGTTCTCACGTTTTGTAAACTGCTAATGAAACTGTGAGCATTTGCTGTTTCGGATGCAGCCTGGATTTCTGCTTCAGTGGCATTCCCCTCTTTTCCATAAGCAATGTTGTATCTGATCGTGTCATTGAACAGGGCTGGCTCCTGGCTACAGGCCCATTTGTTGCCTCAGCCACTTCAGCTGAAGCCTTTGATGTCTATCCCATCCACTGAGATATGTCCTGAATCGGATCATAAAATCTCTGCAATAGTGAGATCACTGTTGATTTTCCACTGCCACTTTCCCCAACTAAAGCAACCGCCTGAGAAATGAAAACCAGTTTACTTAGCAAGCCTACTACATGAAAAATGTTAATCCAAAAGGCTGTATATGAGAGTGGCGTACCTTTCCTGATTGAATTACTAAGGAAAGATCACGGAATATTTGAATGTCAGCTCTAGTAGGATAGCTAAAACCGACATGATGTATCTCAATTTCTCCTTTAACTTGTTCTAGTTTTGTTCCAGAGTCGTCACTGGCATCTATATTTGATTTTTCATCAAGAAGAGCAAAAACGGAGCTAGCAGAACTCTTCGCTTTACTGGAGTCAGGAACAAGAGAGCCTGCTTGTGAAATTGACCATGCAGACATAGCAAGTGCAAAGAAAACCTGACAGCAAGAGAAAGAAGAGGACTAGAATATTTAATGCACCTAATTTAAAATATCTTTAGAAGGTAAGCTCCAATTACATACTAATAAGATTAACGTTACAACCATGTAATCTAAAATTTAACTTATAGATATAATAAAACATTTATTTTTATTTGCCACTTTCCCTCACTTGTGGGATGAAACTAGAATAAAATCCGTCAAGTGCAGCTTAATAAAATGAGGTGAAATGATTGTACAAAATTCAAAGTCAGATTTTTATGATATGATATAGTGTTAAGGTTAGCATCACAATCATTCAATGCAGTTTAAGATTGTAGATTTGGTGAGGCTTTATATCATTACTCAACACAAGCAATGTGTAGAAATACTCATAGCAGGTAGCAATTCCATTTCAAATAATGTTGAATACAAAATTAGTCCCACTTACTCGGAAAATTTCGGGGAAGGTGGTTTTTCCTTCCTGGATAAGCCGAGCACCAGCATAGAAGGCGCAAGCATAACAGAATATAACAAGAAGAATGAAAATCCAAACCCCAATCCACTTTATTCCTTGCTTGATTCCTTCCTAACAGGGCCTTCACATTTTTGCTGATACCATTCCATTACTCTATCTTCAGCACAGAAGGATGCAACTGTTCTGATACTTCCCACGGCATCACTTGCAACTTGGCTTGCTTCTTCATACAACATCTGCAAGTGTAAACAAATTGAGATTTAGGACTTACAAGATCAATATAATCTCATTTATGGTTTGTAGCTATTTATACTTTTTATAGAAATAAGTGAAGAGCAACAACTTAATCCAATGACCAAAAGGTGCTTTTTTATGTTCATGAACATTCATTCTCTATTGATAACACCCTATGACTTGATTTATAGTACTAAATTTTAGATCCACAATTGTATGATGTAGTAATTTGATGGCTTGGCGCATGAACTCGAAAGATTTATTATGTTAGAACACGTCTTTCCTCATGTTAGTTTAGAGCACTTTGGGCTTTTCTCATGGAATTCTTTGGAAAACTAAAGTTTTTCCATACATCTTATATAATTTATGTGAGAATTCTGTGATAGGTTATTTTTCTGACCTTTGCATCTGCACCGAATCCCTGCATGAATTTGACTTGGACATATCCTTGCACTGCTATAGCCGGTATCAAGGCAAGGATTATAAGAGACATTTCCCAGTTTGCTTCAAAAGCAACGGCCAATCCAGAAAAAACTGTAGCAGTATTCTGAACAGCAAGCTTAGTGCATCTCCAACCAAACCACGGAGAGAGAAGCTATCAGCAGAAAGCCTTGCACCAATGCACCACTTGAATTTTCAGCTTCATCAAACCAGCTTATTTCCATGTAAACCACTTTCTTGAAGCACTTGGATCGAACACGTTTATTAATTTACACCCAGCAATTGAAAAGAAATATGATTTGAGTGGATGGACCACAAGGCAAGAAAGAGCAAGAACAAAGAACATTAGTGCCCAAAACTTTGAGTCTTTACGGAGCTGATGTGCTGGCTCATAAAAGGTTTTCACTATCATTGAAAACAGAACTCCAAATATAGGAATATCACTCCAGCGGCTACAGCAGTCATGATGCCTAAAAATAGGACAGGAACTTCCGGTTTATTAAGATAAGCCAGTCGAGTTAGTGGAACTTCTGGAATCACATCTCCTGAAGCTGATTTAAAATTGCCAGGATCTTCATTTTCCGTTTCTAAGACACTGATTCCGGCAGGAACACCAAAGAGCGAAAATGAATGGCGACTGCTGTTTCCAGTACCGGATGATCCCCTACTGATAGATCGAACAAAGGATATTCGATGACTAGAATTTCTTGCTGAATCCAGATAAGTTCTGGTTCACAACAACCTGGTCATTTGACATGTTGTTACTTCTTGTAATCTTATCAGTTGACTATATGCTCCATCAGGATCCTTGACTAGTTCATCATGGAACCTAGCAAGTAAAAAAAATCAGAATGCGTTAAATCTTGCTGCAGAACTACTTGAATACAACAATCGTGTTAACCACTAAATTCTATAACCACAACAAACCTAATGGATTTAAATTTTTAGATCAACTGGTTGTTTATCGTATCATTAGCTTGGTACATAAAAAATAAGGCTTTTACCCTTTTCAATGATCTTTCCACGTTGAACAACTGCTATCATATCTGCATTCCTCACCGTGCTAAGGCGATGAGCTACAATTAATGTAGTCCGGTTCACCATAACTCTATCTAGTGCCTCTTGTACAATCCTCTCAGATTCTGCATCAAGAGCACTTGTAGCCTCATCTAGAAGGAGAATCCTAGGATCCTTAAGAATGGCTCTAGCTATGGCAATCCTTTGCTTCTGACCTCCGGACAACTGTGTTCCATACTCACGAACCATTGTATCCAGTCCCTGAAACAAAGAAATATTGGCTAGTTGATTTATATGAGTAGGCAAGACATGCAGTTATATTCAGTTCAAATAAGGAAAAAATAGTAACCTGTGGCAATTTCTCAATGAATTTAGCAGCATTGGCAAGCTCAGCTGCAGCCCAATTTCTTCTTTAGTTGCACCATCCTTTCCATATGAAATATTATCCCTAATACTTGAAGTAAACAGCACAGGTTCTTGACTCACAAGTCCTATCTTCTGTCTTATCCACTTCAGCTGAAAGTCCTTGAGGTTAATCCCATCTATTAAAACTTCACCAGCCTGTGGATCGTAAAATCTCTCGATCAAACTGATGACAGTTGATTTTCCACTTCCACTCTCACCAACCAAAGCTGCATTTTTACCATGGGGTATGCAAAGGGAGAAGCCACCGAATATTAGTTCATCTGGTCTTGCAGGATAGCTAAAATATACATCCTTCAATTCTATATACCACGTATGTGTCTGGTTTCTTTCCCTTTATGTCATATGCATCTATGAGAGGCTTTCTTTTGATTGTCTCAAACATTTTATATGCTGCTGCTTGTCCGGATGCAAATGAACTTGTGCAGGGAGATGCCTGTCCCAAAGCCCTGAAAAAAGCGCATCACTTACATTAATCTTCTTAGACAAGTTATAATTTATGTGTGAATGAAATATTTCTAGCTATCTTTCTTGTATACATAGGTGAGCGAAAATTTAGTATCATTAAGTGATCAACATAAAATCATTATATATATGTATAGAAAATTGCGCATCATAACTATAAGTTTATCTTTTAGATCAACTTGATTGTGAATCTAAACTCAAATTATACCAAGGAATGTTCATTGGTTCAAATCCGTGTGTAACCATTTTACCCCCAATTAACTAAGTCATCCATTTGTAGATTTGTGTCAAAGACTAGCTATTGCTTTTAGATAGGTTAGTTGTGGAGCTAAACAAGCAAATCCCCTAATATTTTGTTGGGATTACAGATGAATTATGTTATATGAAACAATTACATAGACGAAATTCTAGGTTCCAACTTCCCACCTGACAGCATAATAAACTTAAATCGAAATCCAATGTGGTGTCAAATGTAAAACTTCTGCTATGTGGCTTACATTGATCCGGTCAACACAGAGAAAATGATGTTCAGCACATCTCCTCCAGTGTATCCTTTCTCAATTATCATTTTCCCACCAAACCATAGGCCAAAGCATAAGTGCATAATATGATGAACATAACTAAACCATAACCAAACCCGACAGCTAAGCCCTCTTGGATACCCGATTTATAAGCTTTGTTCAAGGACTTGTCATACTGAGCTATAGCAAGTTTCTCCCCAGTAAATGAAGCAACCTGAAAATATTGCCAATATCGTTGCAATTTTGTGATAAGATACAAATAAAGGAGGGCTAAATCTATTTATGCATACCGTTCTCATTGACCCTACAGTCTGCTCTACTACAGTTGCTGCAACTGAATATGCATGCTGACCTCGGGCTGTCATTTTTGCTATGATGATGGTCATGATGGCGCCGGAAAGAACAAGGGGTGGGATGGAAGATAACATGACAAGGGTAAGGAGCCATCCTTTAATGAATGCTACCACAAAGCCTCCTATGAATGTTGCCATCAACTGTATAAATTTTCCAACCTGAAGCAAAAGATAGAAAATGATTGAAGAGCTTCAAATGCACCTTTATGCCTTTACTCTAAATTTAAACGATACAAATCAAAGGAAATAATTGTCAATGGTGTATTCACAAGGAAAGAACAATTAACTAAACTATAAGTTTAAACTTGCAGACTTGGCGTGGGCTTCCAAATTTTTTACCTAAACATATTGAATCATTGCTAACTGAATACCTTTTCACCAATGGCATCTTGGATAAGAACAGTATCACCAGACATCCTCCCAATGATTTCCCCTGTGCTCGTTTCTTTGTCAAAGAAGCCAACATCTTGTCTCAGTATAGTCTTCAAGTACAAACTTCTTATCCGTGCAGCTTGCCTCTCCCCAGTGGTTGTCCAGCAAGCCAGCTCTAGCATTCAATAGAAAAAGGGAGTAACGGATTCAATTAGATGTCAAGAACACCTATCTCAAACAATACATAAATGTTCATCCTTCCAAGCATTTCACCATACTTACGGCAGAAAGATGCGAGACCTGACCCGATTGCTAAATAGACAAACTTCAGAGAAACCTGTCAATAAGAAAATAAAAAATTTAGGAGTCTAGGAACTGCTTTTGCTAGTAAACATAGCCGAAAGCAATATTTGAGAAGCTTCTTGTTAAGTTGAGTTCCACAACTCTCTAATACAAAAGCTTAAGTTTGTAATCCAGGACCTTGGCTAAAACCGATAAGGTACTACTTATTTATATAAGGGAAATGTCTAAGTTAGGATTTGAACTCATGATTTCCTATTCTCCGATATCATATTAAGTTTATCTCCACAATTATCAAATTAAAAGACATAAACTTGTAGATCAATACAGGGGTTGTGTATTTACACTAACACTTCTTTTATGGAAATCCAAAAGGAAAGCATCTATATATCCTATGCATTGAATCAATGGACAAGCAAGAAGTTGACAAATGAGAACTGTTATATAATAAATATTAAAACTCACATTATGTCTAGAAGTTTTAAGATTAGATGTTTGTGGTGCTAACTTCAATATAGTATCAGAGCAAAAAGTTCAAAGTTCGAACCCTATACACTCGTTACAATCCTCATTAAATTAAAATTATCCACTTGATGAACCTCAACCAAAAAGAAAGAGTTCGGCCCATAAGTGAAGGGGAGTGTCATATAATAAATATTAAAGCTCAAATCATATTTACAAACTTAAACTTTTAAATCAGATGGTTATGGTGCTAACCTAGATCAGCATAACCGAATCAAAGTACCTTGGAAACTCCATGAAGCAGAAATTTGCGTTGGGAGACCCTCCAAAAGAATCGACAAGTTCTCCAAAGATAACAGTAATGAGGGGCTTGCAAACACCATTACCAACAGCACTGATGGATCCAACCAGCATCAGCATAATGTCGGTTGTATCAGCAAAGGAGAAAAGCTTGTAAAACGGTACTGTATGAGTGCTTTCCTCTTTTTCCTTGGATGCTCTAGGATTTGTTTGGCTGTGAGTGGTTTCTGACACACTTGACATTGTCTTTGGACCTCCAATGGAATGGTTCTCCTCAGCCATGTCAGGAATTGTAGTAGTGGCTATCAACTGTATGCTTATACGAGGTAATTTGAATCTAGCTGCAGCAGAAATTATAGACTGTTAAGCAATTTCAGCAGGAAACATTTACTTACTATCGGATGATGCTTTCCAGCAGTCATTTTCATTGTTAGCTAATAAATATGAAACCACATCCATCTATGTGTTTATGATTTTAGTATAACAAATTTAAATAATTTAATGCCTTCAATGCAATGACTTGTGTGAAAGATATATAGTGATTTATATGGTCAAGGTAGTGAATACCAAGTTAATACTAATAAACTCGGACATTACTTGGTAGAGCCAAATACTACATACTAAAATGCAACTGCTATCTCACAGTTTCATCTAATAAAAGAATAAAGCACTCTTTTGGAAATGGAATTCAATTTCCGGTCCCTTCAGACCAAGTCCTTTCAAATCTACTGGAAACTTCTTGTTCTAATCTACTTGAGCCATATTGTGAGGAACAAAAAATAGATATAGAAAGATTCAGCTTAACTCAAGATTTCAGGAAAAAGAAAAAAGGAAAAGAAAATCAAAATGGTAGTTACCAGAAGAATAAAAAGTTACAGGGATGTGGTGCACTTCTTCTAATTATTGAAGAATATCAACCCAATGACATGACAAGCTCTATGTCCAGGAGCATGGAAAAACTTTCATTTTGAGCTAAAGCTTATTAAATTTAAGGACGAACTAATCCGATGATGACCCTGATTAATCATATCCTTATATATGATTAAACAATTAAGATTAACAGATGTAGAATCCCTTGTGGAAAAGAAATTTCTCCAACTCTAATTTTAAATAAATGGTTCGTTTTTGGTACCTAGTACTGCATTAATTATTCTTTTGTTAATAAGACAATTCAAGATCATCAAGTAAATAATTAGAAACTACTATACTGATACTGCCTTCTTAGGGACCATTAATTATTGACAATGTGCTCACCATAATACAGCATTATTCTCACTTGTTCAATATACAGCATTACCACCATGGTGCACCGCAACATGTGTAAATAAAGTACTAGCAGATTTCTTATTATGGTGGTATAATAAATGATAAATAATTTAATAAATAAAATTAAATATGAAATAATTTAAAAAAATGTCGAGATGATAATATACGTTTGTATAATCATCGATTCTATTTATTTTAAATTATAACTATTTTCTATGGTTATAGATTTATTTAACTTATAGCTTTCTACATGCAACACTAGATAGTTGTTGCTACTTAGTTCACGCCATGACTTTTGGGCTTCACCTATAGAGTTTTTTTTCCCCACCAAAGGCCTATTTGGATTGTCTGAGAGGGGGCTGTAGGTTTCTCCAGAAAGGACACATGCTTTTGACAATAAAGCTCAAAGAGTGTAAGATAAGGAAGCAACAACTAGAAAGGTTCAGGGGAATGTGTATTGTATGTAAATTGTGTATCTTTATCTCGTGTCTTGGGGAATATTTATAGGAGGAAAGGAAGTGCATGGCTATCGAATGGCAGCCTTGTGGTAATGGAAAATAAATACCCGTGGTAATTGGCCAAGTTAGCCTTGTAGGCCTAGTGGAAGGGGAATGGACCATCACAACACCAAAATCATTACATTTTTAGTTTATTTTTCAATAAATGTTTGGTTTGTATATATATATATATATAAATAATTGATATAAAAGACTACGAAATCACTGCTATCTTATTCTTTGATAATATAAAATAAGGTTTTGAAGAGAGCACCCAAAACCTCATTTTTGTATAATCAGAAGTGTTTTTACCTAGTCATATAACCTAAATTAAAATAGACCATGTCATCTTTAAAAATTTCAATCACACATAATATATCTTTACGTATGGTGAGGGAGCATTATTTGTTGCTTTACATGTCGGACGCTTCAGTTCTTATTTGCAATACGATAGGATTTACTATTATAATTAGTGAAAGCACGAGAGCACATAAAATTCTACCAGTGATGGTGTGTTACTGACTTTTTCCTTGCCTTTTTTTTACCCCTTTTAATTTAAGGGTGGAAAAAAAAAAAAAAAAAAAGCTCTATGGAGCTAGTGTTGAGCATGGCTTGAATTCTTAAACCTCGGTGAAAATTGTTACGGAATGGCAACGTCTCCTATGATTTTCGGCCATGAGGAAGGATGTTAGTGATCAGTCAAAGGATGTCTCTTGCCAGCCAATAAGTAGCTTAGGTCAACAGCAGATTATAGAGTGTTTGGTTATTAGAAAATTCCCCGGCACATTGTGGTTTTAATAGGACCAGCCTTATTAGATTGTTAAACTGTTTAAATCAATTTCAATTGTAATCAAATTCTTAACGTGTTTTTATATAAAATTTTTTTATAATTAATTTAATAATTAAATTATGAAAGAACAGTTCTATCACAGAACCATAGAAGTACCTTTAGTTATTTTCTATTTTGTGTTGTATTTATTTTATATTTATCAACACTAGAGCTACTAAACCACAACCTAAACTACATCAAACCAAACCCCACTAAAATTTTGGTTCTTTTTCAAAATGATTCGGCTTGAGACCTTGAACTTAACCTTATGGTTCGAATTAAATCAAACAATTTTACATATTCAAAAAAAAAAAGAAAAATCAAACATATCATTTTTTTTTCTTGTAATTGTTTTATTAAAAAATTAACTATTTAAGATTTTTTTATATGACTATGTATCATTCATGAGAATAAAGTTAAATTAGTCATACCATATTTTGATTGTTGTAGTGTGTCTATAAATAAGAAAATTTTGGATTTTTTTTTTCTTTTGTCTTAGTAATCAATCTTTTTCTATTACTTAGTTGCTTGTTGATTTATATAATTGATAATATATTAATTAGAAATGTACAATAATTAAAATTTGGACCTCATATTAGGACAACATAGTTTTATTTCATTGAGCCTAGTATGTCATTACAATTCGGCATAAACTAAGAAAATGAGACTAGTATGCAATTATGGTTTTATAATGGATGAAATCTATCTCCCTATAAGTTTTTACATTTTTGTTTGAGTGAGTATTTAATTTCAAATATTATTATTCATATTTGTTATTAGTGATAAAAATATATAATTGAAGTTTTTTTGATAGAATGTGTTTTTTTTTTTAGAATAAAAAGTGGTTCAATTACAAAGTGAATCTGATGAAAACCTTTTTTTTTTTTCAAGTATGAAAGAATTATGAATCAAATCTTATAATTAAGTTTGAATTTTAAAAATCGAACCATAATATATTGTTCGAATAAGCTTATGGGGCAATTCAAATCGAATTATACCGCACCTGTGATGACCCTATAAGAGACATTGTAGTAATTGTCCTAAAGTCGTCATATCATGTGTGTGCCTATAATATGAGGACTACCTTATGAGTCAGAGGTTGCAAGATTCTAATTAATTTATCCCTCTTTATGATATACATGTATTTAACTATAATGAAAACTGTTATAGAGACCGATATTCAATAATCCAATAGGACTGTAAAGAATCGAATACCCTAACAAAAAATAAAATAAGGTAAACCTAGGTATAAGGGAAAACATTAGCGACTATTAGATAAAATCTCTTAATGTTGAATGAGGTTTTAAGATAGAATAAATCAAGTTTAAAATCTCATCTCTTATTCTAAGTTTCATCTAATAGGCTCTAATTCTCTACTTATCTTGTGAGACATGATCTTTGCTACACTCTGCACACAGATCTTATGCCATTCTCATCTTTGATTAACCTGCAAAATTTAACTATTGGGGAGTAAGCTACATCCAGCTTAGTGAGACTAACCTCATATCGTACATTTCATACATGATTCAAACAAGTTTATCAAACAATCATATGCGATACATGATCAACCACATAAATGCAACAACTATATACACTAATCTAAAAACCATATATAGCCTAGCCTTACACCCTACAAGGGTTAGGAAATCAATCAATTACCATCAACATCGAAACACCTTCACCGGGATCAACAACATAGCAACTATCTCAATTGATAGGATCCATAACATATACACAATATATTGATCTTAATTTGAAAGAAAATATGGAAAATTCTATTGTCTCATCATAAATTTCAATAGGACCAATCTCACCACCTATTTAACAACTCATATTCATATCTAATTGTAATCATACCATTAAAATACTTAATATATCAATTACTATATTTATTTTAATGGTTAGATAATTGAATGGATGAACCGGTTGATGGGATCATAAAAGTTCCCAAAATTTATTTATGATTTCTACTTATGTTTATATTTTTTCTATACTTCATGTGACTTCATACAAATTGAGTTACTAATATGATATGTAAATTATTGTATTTATGGGCTTTCACTTCATCATGAGATATTCACTTTATTTATCTCTTTATTTATACCTTTAAATCTTTGAAATTGTTTGGTTATATTTATAAATTTTATAAAAATTATTTTAGATCCAATTTTTATTATTTTACCTTTGGATGAAATAATTAAAAATTATTGAATGCATGTTTGTTAATATTGATTTTAAAAAACAAAATAATCATATAAGGAAAAAAAAAACTTTTCTTAAAAAATTAGATTTTAAGCACATGATTTCAAAATAAATGGTTATGTACATGTAAAATAAGAATAATGAATATATTTACAATGAAATAAAAAAAATCCAATGTCTCTTATGCTTCTTCTATAACCAATTCACTTTCCCTATCTTATTTCTTTAAATTTGTGTTACGAGTCCAATAGATGTATAAAGATATAGATCATATGAGAGTATTTGGAAGTTTTTTTTTTTCCTCCAACTTTTTTTGGAGGTTAAATTATAAATATATATATATATATGATTTTTTACTTTTAACTTTTTCACTTTTCATATTTGTTTCCTTCTTGTTACATAGTGTAAATTTAATTATATGAAGTACATATATCTAATGATAACTTTGTAGTCTAGTGACATATAGTACAAATATATATATATATATATATATTATGTGGGAAATTCTATGTGCAGTCTCAACATTGATTGCACCATGTAGTCAATTTTTGACCCACAATTGTTGGTTAATAGGTTAGTTTTTTCTTTTTCTCTCTTTCTATTTTTTATTTCCTTTTTATTTCATTTCCTTTCTTATTCAATTTTACATGTTTTTTCTCCTAACACTCAGATTAGTGGACAAAAAAAAAAAATTTCTTTGATATTTTTGTAATATTGTTTTAACTTTATTGTTATAATAAAAAATATATATATGTGATGTTATATTACCATATATGTAAATATTAGTTATTATATTAACTCTAAATAATTCAAAAATAAAATTTTATAATATTCTTTTAACTTTAATGTTATAATAAATATATGATGTTATATTACTATATATAAATATTAGTTATTATACTAACTCTATGTAATTCAAAATAGAATTTTATATATAAAAGTTTATGTATATAGCTATAGATATTATAATGCTATACAATATCAAACATTAAATATGCACAAATAAATATAAGACATAAGCATATGCACACAACATATTGTAAATATAATCATAATTTTATTTATTTAATGTTACAATAATATTGTTAAAACACTGTATAGAGATAATGTTTTAATACTTTATATTTTTAGTATATAATATATAGTTGATACTATATATTATGTTATAATATAAAATTATAGTACGATGGAAATAATTCTTAATATATCTTTTATTTGGTATTTTTATATGAATCTTAAATGATATGTATTGCAATACATTTTTTTAACTTATATTATTTCAATTTTTTTTTGGCCGATTAAATTATTTCAAGTTTGAAAATAACTATACCATGATGACCCTAATCAATCATAACCTTGCATATGATTAAACAATTAAGATTAACAGATGTAGGATCCACTTGGGAAAAGAAATTTCTCCGAAACTAATTCTACATTTTATAAAATATACATATAACTAAAGTTTTAAATGGTTTGTTTTGTACCTAGTACTGCATTAGTCTTTTGTTAATAAGACAATTCAAGATCATCAAGTAGATAATTAGAAACCACAACACAGAAATGAATAATTGTAAAGGCAGTACGTCAAAGGTAGCTTTTGCATAGATTTTTTGTCCCATTCTTAAGTGTCCTCACTGTAAATGTGGCCTGCCTTCTTAGGGACCATTAATTATTGACAATGTGCTCACCATAATACAACATTATTTTCACTTGTTTAATATAAAACATTACTACCATCGTGCACCGCAACATGTGTACATGATAAAGTACTAGCAGATTTCGTATTTGGGAGCATAATAAATGATAAATAATTGAATAAATAAAATTACATATGAAATAATTTTGAAAAATGTTGAGATGATAATATATATTTGTATAATTATCTAAACAATTTAGCTTAAATTATAACTAATTTCTGTATTTATAGATTTATTCAACTAATAGTTTTTCACATACTTGTCGCTGCTTAATTCTCGTCCTGATTTTTGAGCTTTCCCCAAAGAGTTTTTGTGCATTAGGCCTATTAGGATTGTCTTATTTGCATCTATATTTATATTTTTGTATTTATATATTTATATATGATATATTTGATCTATTTATAAATAGTATATTTGTTTTACAATCTTATCTATTTCTTAACAAACAATTTAAACCAAAACGACAAATCATACTGAGCCTAAAAGACCTGCAAAGAGCAATTTGTAAGGTGGGGCGTAGGTTTCTCCAGCAAGGACACATGCTTTTTACAATAAAGCTCGAAGAGTGTAAGATAATGAAGCAACAACTAGAAAGGTTTAGGAGAAAGTATATTGTATGTAGATTGCGTAAATTTATCTGGTGTCTTAGGGAATATTTATTTATAGGAGGAAAGGAAGTGCATGGCTATCGACTGTGGTAGCCACGATTGCAAGCTTTGTGGTAATGGAAAATAAATTTACTAATCTTGATAAATCCTATTTTATCTATATGTGCAAATAGTTTTATAGGCCTAGTTAGTCTTTTTGGCCTAGTGGAACGAGAATGGACCATAACAACACCAAAATCATTACATTGTTTTAGTTTATTTCTTAAAATTAAAGTTTGTTAATATAATTTTTTATAAATAATTGCTATAAAGGACTACGAAATCACAGCTACCTTATTCTTTGATAATATAAAATAAGGCTTTGAAGAGAGCACCAAAACATCATTTTCGTATAAACAGAAGTGTTTTTATTTAGTCATATAACCTAAATCAAAACAGACCATGTCATCTTTAAAAATTTTAATCACATATAATATATCTTTACGTATGGATGATGCATGATAAAGCTGCTCTGCCGCCTACTCCATTAGACCAAGCATTATTTGTTGCTTTGCATATCGGAAGCTTCACTTCTTATTTGTAATATGATAGCATACACACCAACATTCCACTAGTGACAGTGTATTACTTACCCCTTTTAATTAAAGGATAGAAAAGCGAAAAAAAAGAGAGAAAAAGCTCTAAGGAGCTAGTGTTGTTAGTGATCAATCAAATTAAAAGATGTCTCTTGCCAGCCAAAAAGTAGCTTAGGGGAACAGCATTTTAGAGTGTTTGATTATTAGAAAATTCTATGGTCCATCGTAATTTTAATAAGATTAGTCCTATTGGATTATTAAAAGGCTTAAATCACTTCTAATCATAATCAATCCTCAATATGTTTTTAAATAGACATTTTTTTTTCTAGTTAATTTAATAGTTAAATTATAAGTTAGGCGGTTCCATCATAAGATTGTAAAAGTTTCCTTATTAGTTTTTCCATTTTTTTTATTGTATTTTATTTCATATTTATCTACTTTGTAGATTTACTTTCTACTTCAAATGAGGGTTATAATTAGATTATTAGAATTTAATTTATAGTTGGCTCAATGAATTTGATGAGTCTATTTTGTAAGCATGAGATTAACTCTTACAGTTTGTTAAAAAGGATCAGCTATCCTTATTATTTCATGTGGACTCTAATGATTGGATTTGGTCCGATTTTTGTAAATGAGATTTTTAGAATCTACAGATCAATTTTTTACACTTTTTTTTATGGTTCATTGATTATTTAGTAAATGTTACTCCTCGTTCATATGTAATATTCACCCAGCATCAGGTTTTCTATATAAAATATATATGTTGACATCTTTCCCTATATCTCTCTTTGGTTATCGTAGTTTTGTTTGTGTTAGTCTTTAAATCTTTCGTTGTTAAGGGTATATTAGAGATGACAATTGCATTTTTTTTTTCCAATAATCTAATGCAAGGCACCTCACTATAGGGGATTGTGTCAAAGTCCTATTGTTGATAGAGAGAATAAATTCTTTTATGAGAATAGAGAAATTTCTAGGAAGATACACATTTGTAGTGTAAGTGAACATGCTATTTTCAAAGCCTATTATAGGCACTATGGAGGAGGTGGAATTTTGGCCTATTAATTTATTGTGAACATATGGGAAAAGAGAAAAAAAAAAAAAAAAGAAGTCATTGTGGGTGGTTTGGGATTTCTTTTGCAAAATTTGATTTAAAATATAGAATTTTTTTTATGTTAAGTTTATTGTCGAGTAGGAATAACCTATGTAGTTTTGAGAAAGAGGATAGTTGCACTTGGTCAACAAAAAATTGTCATTTTTACTTGGGGATTATTAGTGGTCAACTAGATGATGTCTATGCCCTGTTAGTGATTATTAGTGGTCAGCTAAATGATGTTTACAATTGATTAGCCATAACTATGGTGGACAAGAGGCTGTAGAGCTAGACATTACCAATTTGAACCATCATCGGATTCCTAAATTGGGAGCCGAACTAGCTAAAGTAGGTTGGAACCAAAAACGGACCTGGTGGCTGAAATAACCATGAAATTCCCAATTTATATTCTATATGTGTGTTAATAAATTTATAGATACTTTTGATATGTATTGAATATGATTTTTTTTCATGATGAATTATGTGTTTTATTATTGTGTTAAAATATTGAAATTTTCTAGAATTTATTAAATATTTAGTTCATAAAATTTTAATTGTATTCATATGTGTAATTTATGATTTGAATGTGTTGAATTAAGTGGAGGAATGCATGTAACTAAGTCCTTATGTAGCAGAATTTTTTAGGCAAAAAATAAAGCTATTAAACACTCATTAAGGCCTTAAGACAATGTCATTAAGTAACAAAAGGTTAAGTCATTAATTGCCTTAATTACAAATGCCTCAAAAGTCAAACAAGTAGATAATATCTACTCTTCAAACTTAAATTTTCGGGCAAAATTTCAGACCTTAGCCAAACCCTTTCTCTAAGCTTCAAAACACCTCTTAACCCTCTCAAAAGCTCCTCCAAGGTGGCATAAGATTAAGCCCTTCATTTTCCATCACTTTTACCACCAAAAGATTGCTAGAGGACCATTAAACTAAAGCCTAAAGTTCTATTGGTGAGTTTGTCTTTCATGTCTTAATCTTATGCATATATGTGATTTCTTGATAATAGGGTGCTTATGCTAAATATGAGAAATGATGTGTTCTATATGTTAATGGTAGTTTAAGTAGTATATTAAGGCTACAAGAACTTATAGTATATGTTTTATGTGTAGCAAGAAGTATGGGTGTTGTTGAATTTGGGAAGAAGATAATTTGGGTAGTTGAAGTGTGGATTTGGAGTTTGAAGTATGATAAGTATTAGAAGTGTTTGAAGTGTTGTATGAAGTTTGCATAAGGTTTAGGACATGTTAGGAGTTGAGAAAAGTTGTTTTTTTTCAAGTTTAAAGTGTTAAAGTTTGAAAAATTTCGTATAACTATCACTACACCTGTCAAAACACCCCTGTTGCCAAGGGTGTAGTGCTCTCGGATCAAAAATTTCATTTCCCCTGAGTTGAAACGGCCTCCAAAACACCCCGTTGCCAAGGGTGTAGTGTCCAAAACACCCCTGTTGCCAAGGGTGTAGTGCTCTCGGATCAAAAATTTCACTTCCCCTGAGTCAAAACGGCCTTCAAAACACCCCGTTGCCAAGGGTGTAGCGCTCGCGGATTTCTTCCCTGACGCGATACTGTTTTGTAAATTGATCATAACTTTTTCATACGAACTCCGATTTGAGTGATTCAAATTGCGTTAGAAAGCTTAAAAAGAGATCTACAACTTTTGTGTTTTGAGTTTTTACAAAATAAAAACTTATCAAGGCCGAATTTTCGTTTCTTTCCAGCTGATACATTTTCCAAACAAAGTTAAAAACTTGTTTTTGTTTGTTTTATGTGTATTTGCTTTAACAAATGGATCTTTTAGACTAAAATGAGATAGATATATGATAATTGATGTGTTATGATGATCGAGTAATATAATTAAGCATGATTTAAGGATATTTGTATGATTTAATAAATTATTGATTATCTTTACTTGTTTTAGGATCTTGTGATAACTTATTTGAATGTATTTGTATGGTTATGTATGAGATTAGTTGAAATGAGTTTAAACTAAGTGTGAATTGTGATAATTCTTGTTGAACAGTTATTGATCCTCGCTTGGCCACCCCCATTAATTCCCAAGCTAATACAGGTACGCAGTAACTTGCTTGTATGCTTGTTAGGATAGGCATACTTAAATTTGATATAAGTTCTAAATGACTTAAGTATTGCTTGAATTGCTTGTGTTTTCACCGTTAAATCCGGTTCGAGGAGCGGTAACTTATCATGATGCAATGATAGGTTAGTGTAGACGCTTAGGCCAATAGTCATGATGCAATGACTAGGCTCGGCGGATAATCGATAGGAATGTATAACTGAGCAACATTTACTTACTCTTGAGAGGAAATAATATAATCTAATTCAATGTTTATGGGAGCATGTGAATTGCTTTATATTATGGATTGAGTTAAGTGAAGCTGAGTAACGGCTATATAACCTGGATGAGATTATTATTTGCAATGTAACGTTATCTAGGAGATATAGGTATTCGGGCTACCTATATCAACCCCTGAGCGTTGTGAGCATTACTCAGGACCCCCAGATATCCTCAGCTTGTCCCGGAGTTTGAATACTCCAGTGTTGATTTGTTTAAGAAATATTAAAGAAAGATAAATGAAGCAATTGTTTTTGCATTGCATTAGTATAGGTGTGTATGGCTTCGCTTTTGTTTGTGTTGCTGTGTACTGGGCCTCTGGCTCACTTTTGCTATTTTCAGGTGTTGATGATGATTGTTATGATGATATGGGATTCGGGTCAGATTGGGAGAAGTTTATGGACGAGTGGGATGAGTAGGACCCTGTGGCGAGAAGTTTTTGAAGAAAGTTTTATTTCATGTGTTCGTTTAACAAATGTATTTTGTATTTTGGAATAGAGGCTTGTTAGTTAAGCCTGGGTTGTATTAAAAGACTTAAAGTCTATTTTCTTCATTTTGTGAGACTTATGTATATTTTGTTGTGTCCTATGCTTGACACAAGGATGTAAATATTTCCTTAATCTATTTTATGTAAATAGATTACTCAAGTGAGTAATCCTTTTGTAAAAGCTTTTATAACAAGTTTTAGTAGTTTTAAACAAACAATTCACATAACTGCAGATTAGGACAACCTTTCATATAATACGAAAGTATTATATGTGGTTGGGGACTTAACTTGCTAAGTCTTAAGGATTAGCAGGCCGGGTCTTTACAGTGGCTATGGCAGGTCCAGTTTATTTGTCTCTAAAACCATAGGGCTCGCTAAGTCTTAAATTGATTTGAGAACTAGAAGAAAAATTGTCTCTCATCTTCTTAAACTCTCACATTCTCTCGTGTATCTGTGAATGGAATTAGAAAATTTGTTCATTTAAATTTGTTGCATATGACATGTTTTGTTATTTTAAAGAAAAAATATGGAACACAATACACTTTCTTTCAATTGAAAAATATGATAGTTGTTTTTTTATGTGTTCCCTCTAACATTTCATACTAACCCACCATCTCCTCTGAGATGTCATTACAGTATTTCTTTATTGCACTTATATTTTTTAATAGAGCTGCAAGCGAATTGAGTTGAGCCAAGCTTAGCTTGTAAAAGATCGGGCTCAACTAATTAAAAAATTATCAAGCTTAAGCTTAAGCCGAACTTTTTATTGAGCTTGAAATAGACTCAATCTTAGCCCATTTAGCTAAACAAGCTTTATTTTAGATGTGTTTATAGTTCAGTTAACCGATCAGTGGCCTTTTTTTTTAACCTAATTGTAACAGATGATTTTTTAATATCTCGATCCTTAGCCAGTCCATTATAAACAGTTAACCACTTTAACGGTTAACCTTTTTTTAGTTAATTTTTTCAGTTTTCAGTTTTTAACCATTTAACGTAATGGTTTCAACAAACCTTATTTTTTAGTCTTTATCATCAAGTTTTTTTTTAGTTATTATATATATTACAAGAGCTAAAAGAAAATCAAATTAAGGAAAAAGGGAAAAACAATCCTTTGAATATATCGTCATAAAAAAAATCAAACTAAATCAATCTCCATATTAACTCGCATCAAACATAAGACATAACATAGTAGTTTAATTAAAATCTAAGGAACATTAATATAAGTAAATTATATGTATAATAAAATTATATATATATATTTTAAAAATAATTATATGTATATGTAAATTGAATATTAAAACGGTTAACCGTTAATCGTCAGTTTTTTGTGGTTACAAACTAAAGCTGAAACTGAAAATTAAAAATAACAAATAAAAATAAAAGCTGTAATCCTAAACTGAAACCAACAAATTGGTTAATTGTATTTTTTGAAAGGTTCTCTTGTATCGGTTTGGTTTTATCGGTTTTTTTTGCATACCTCTACTTTATTTCAAGCTTGAGATTGGCTTGTTTACTAATTAAGCTCAAGCCCAGCTACATTTTTTATCGAGCCTAATGAGCTTGAAATTAAAGCTCAAGCTCTACTCGTTTAAATAGCCAATTTTTTATTTTTTTAAAACCTAAAAATAATATATAAGAGTTTCTCAATATATATACACATATATTAAGTAGAAATTAGTTTTGTTGTATTAATTATATATTAATATATCATAAATATAAAACTTATAAATTTGCTAATGGACATACTTGCGAGCTTATTTAGGAGCGTAAAACAAGCATGCTCACGAGCTGGCTTGGAAACTTAAATCAAAATTCGAGCTTGGCTCATTTAGATAAACAGGCTTTACCTTAGGCTCGAGTTTTGCTCGTTTACTAATAAGGCTCAAGCCGAGTCAAATTTGAGTAGCTCGCGAGTAGCTCTATTCATTTGCAGTCTTATTTTTCAACAATTACAATGATTTCATTATTCTTTAGAGGATAATCCAAAAGGTTAGGAAATAATGAAATAGGTAAGGGGAATACACCCACAAGTGTAATGAAGCTAGAGCCAAGAATGGGCATGCATGATAACACTGACTGTCATGACTTCAAGGAGTACTCAACCTATGACTATGACTTATATCCCCCTAAGTTTTGAAATGACTACCTTGTGTACCATCCTCACAAGAGGAAAGCTTGTCAAATATAGAGTCGGATTCAATTATTTAAAAATTTCTCAGAAAAATAGGTTCCAATTAAGGACCACCAGACCAATTCAACCACTCTTTACTCTTCTCAGTTGTTTTATGCACTCACAAAGCCATACCTTAAGCTTATTTAATTTAATAGGTCTCTTTCTAAGCTCATTTAGGAAGTTATTGTGCATGGACTATGTAAAGCAAATCAAAGAATCCCTCTATGTTAAAGCCTAATGAAAGCTATAATATAAAGGCTTTATCTCGTAGTTGATGTTACAAAGAGTTAAGTGAATCTTTTAAAGGCTCCATCTTATGCATCCATCTCTAAAGTCACATATGACATAACAATAAAACTAGTTTCAAAATTCATAAATAAATGTCTCCTCCTCCGTGTTGGACACATTCAAAAGATTGAGAGAAATGTTATTGTATTGCTAAAATCTCACCATAAAAGATCAAACAAGTAATCAAATCAAGGGGAAAAAAAAGCACAAAATAACATCGAAGAACTATGATGCACATCTATAAATAATCATAATTATTGTTTTTCGTCACATGTCTCTCTCTAATCACATCTCTCCATGTGTCATTAGATCAAGACTTCTCAAGGTCATCCAACACACATTGTGTACATGATCAATTGTCTATAATAACACCCTACATACAAAAACTAGTTAATGTTAAAATGTATTTTTTTTAATAATTGGTTAAAAAATATTTTTACATAAATATAATTACAAAAATAAATGATAAAAGGGTTAATTCCACGAGCATCATCGATAAAGTATGGCAGTGGTGTAAAGGCTCATTTTACCAGTCTAGCCACTATTTAAGCATGGTACTTTCATCACTCCCATAACTTCAATAGAATATCCATTGTTACATTTATACACTCATACATTGTATTTAGTTTGTTGATTTTGCCTTTATTATTGTGGTATAATTAGGAGTAAGCAGATAATGAAGCACTACCTGTACTTGATTCTATAAGGCAAATGGTATTAATTTATACTCGGAACTACTCTGTGATACCTTGTACCCACCATGTACTCTGTAAAACATACAGGGTACAAGATACCCTATGAAACTTGTAATTTTTTTCAAGAAATCTCTATATTTTTTTCGTTTTTTTAAACTTCAAATTTATAGTATTAAACATGAATTCATGAAATATATCAAATTGTCTTATTGTCATATATTCGTTGTAAATAACATGAGGAAAGGAATTTGAAAGTAATGTGTTAATACCACAAGTTCTCCAGTACACAGAATTTGTTTATACGTAAAATTTGAAACTTGTAACAAGTACATGTAAAACCTATTTATGTGCTATTAAACAAAATTGTAGAACTTATATCAAATTTCAAAATTAAAAATTTTTGGAACTACTATATTGATCAATTTTAGAAGATAAATAAAATTTTATATAATTTGAGAGTTCAAGTACATACACGTGATCATAATTTTTCTAAAATAAATATAATAATTTCTTCCAAAATAAAACCATACAAGTTTCTTCAAAAATAAAAAATTTCTAAAAAGGAGTCTAGAAATAATAATTTTGAACAAAAGTAGTCACAAAATAAAAATACAAAATAATTAATTTAGAACATGTACCCTTTATATATTAGAGTAATGGTTTTAGGATGGATACAGGGTATGGCGACCTTACACCCATACCCTACCTCGTGAGAGTAAGTTCCAAACGATTTGTACCCTATTCTACCTTGAGATCCTTAATACTCACTCATAGCTTATAGGGTTGAATAGGGTCCGAGGGATATCTTGCACAATGGAATTACTCGATCACCCTTAGGTATAATTATTTTTTTCATTTGGTTTAAAAAAGATTATACTATAAAAAATGATGTGAAACACATGTCTATCATTCTTGCAAAAAAAAAAATTACAAAAATACAAATTATAGAAAAAATTACTAAATTACCACCTTTATATTGCAGTTGGAAAAAAGATATAGTAACGATATGGAGTTAGACTTATAAAAATAATTGCATCGCATGTTAGAGATGAGATATAAGTCTGAATATATATTGCATATTTATCATGCGATATGTGTTAAATAATTACATTGTGTAACATGTTTAACATGCAATACACAAAAAAACCATATATATATATATATATATATTACATGTTCAACATGCGATAGCAATGATAATTATGTAATTATTTTATCCAAGTTTTATTTATGTAATATTTTTTTTAAATGATGGTTAAACATGAAAAAATCTCATAAAAAATGTATATTCAATGTATGTGGAATAAATAACAAATTATTTATTCTTTTTCATTAGAGGAATTGGCATTTCTTATAAAATAGAACTTTTTATTTGAAAAAAAATCCCTCCAAATCAAACTTAATAATAGTATTTACGTTATCTCAATAATTTTTAGGGTATAAGTATAATTTGATTAGAAAAATTATATTTGTGGGAACAAAAAACATTATAACCTGATGACCCTTTTATTAATCACTATTATTTCATTGATATTACATTTTTCAATAGGTCAATAATTTTAGTCACATTCAATAAGTGAAAAGAGAAAAATAATCTTTGAAATATTGACAAAGAAGTCATCGTTGTGTATGCAAACAAAATATCATCAAATCTGCTTGTAACTATGAAGCCAAAAACATTTCAAAATAATTGTTGACGTGTTGACGATATATTAGAATAACGGACATAATGAGAAACAGTTAAAGAGGAAACCAATGCAAGTCAATGTCAATGTCAATGTCAATGTCAATGCCAAATGAGATCATACATTCTCTAAAGTTCCCTTTCAATGACTCATTTAAATTTTAAAGTTTTCCTACGTAACTATTTGGCTATATTTGCTGGAATTATATTCTATCAGCTTTAATTTCAATTGTGTATGTCTCAATTTGATCACAAAAATAATGGATGCTATCAGCATTTTCGTTCGCTTCCCTTTGAACTTGTTAGATGGGTACATTATCATTGTTTACATTGTGCTGTCCTCCTCAATTACCACTGCACAAGCGGTTTCTCTACCTATGGCAAAAAATTACCAGATTGTGCCAGATTGCTACGGGACTTCAAGATTATAAAAATATTGAGTGGTGATACATGCTACGTGAATATATATATGGTGTGTAACTACTAATTATATGCTGGCGTATTGATAATATAATAGATAGTTTTTAAAATAATCACCACTTATATACCCACGTGTTAGAAAACCATTAATAGTTATACGTCGTGTGTATATATGTAACGTGTAATACCCATTGAATCTTTTCTTTGTTTGAAGGCACTAAAGATGTATATTCTACCTTCATTGTCCGCTTGACAACAATATGTTAGTATAAAATGCCATTTGTATTAAGGTATATGTAGTCTATACACTTTCTATTTTTTTCTAACTGAATGTGCCTTTAATAGCATCCCTAAATTGGTATCCGATAGATTAGTATATCAATATGAGACACACATCATAAACATATTCAGTTGTAAAAAAATTGCACCCAACACAAGCTCCATCCAACACTCCACGTCAAACTCCAAAAATCCAATATCTAGTACCAAACTACGCCAGCTCTCTAAACTCAAACTTCAGCTATTTTCATAAAAGTTCTAGCATGAGTTTAATTGTTTTATGAGTAAAATTTTTGGTTTTTCATTGGTATCATATCTATATTGGTTCAGTATCTGTTCGATTTGAAAATGATACCAAATAATGATCCAAACATGCCCGATGTTTCCTACTTGCTATTTATTTTTCTAAACTAGAAGGCAATAATGGATTTGTAGCAGGTATAGTTTAGGAATATGATAAAATTCAAAATATTACTTGCATGTAGACTTTGTGCACAACAAATTATTAATTAAAGATATTGAAAAATCTATTTGAATATATTTAAGTGTGGATTTAGTAGCAGTTCTAAGCCTTACGTGTTTCTATTTCGGTAGGATATCGAGGTGGGAGAATAGCTATAAGTTGCGATGGTATGCTACCAATCAAGTTGCCTCATGTCAACATGACCATTCAAAGAATAAAAATAAGGGCACTAATATAGTTATTTCATTTTTAAATACCTATCCATCCCAGTTGCCATTTTTGTACTGTGTATCCTACTATGTAAGTACAGATTTATCAATACGCCATGGCCAAATCTAAGTTGCATTATGCAACAAAGCCAGATTAAAAGTTAGGCATGATATGGTTTGATCAATACTACATGTAAATATTAAATAAATAAAAACATACCTGCATGTATTTGGTATTTCTTCATTTAGTCAGTCAATAAAAATACCCCACTCAGTTCTCGTTGCATGTACATGCTGTTTATGGTAAGGACTAAGGAGTGCATTTTTCAAACTACTTCCTTTCTCTTTATTCTATATTCTCTCAAAATGTGGTGCCACATGTGTATATGCATATTTAACAATTGTTTAAGAGTGGACACTCCCTAAGTATACCTCAAGATAAACATTTGGTCTCTCAAAAATGATATCTCTATTCTGTTTCGGCAAATAAAAACTTGCTACACGTTAAATAAATTTAAAAGATAAAAACATCCATAAAATAAAATAAATAGTTATTATCACCTTATAAATATGCTGGGAATAATGCTCTTGACAGAGCAAATTTCCACCCTAGCCTAACCGAACCACCTATATCCACGAGATAAATTTTAGAAAGTCTTTTGGTGGCGCGACAACAGCTTCAGTTGCTGCACTTAACTATCACACGACTTTCACGTATTTTTTCATATTTTGAAAGGCAATGGTGGCTCGAAATCTCTTCTCGGCATTAACATTACTAAAAAGAAAATTAAAAGCAAGCTGTAAATGTTGATGGTAGTTGGGTACTTGGCTTTGTAAATAACATGTTTATTTAGCTAATATGTTGATGCTATGTATCAAAATGCTGCCCCTTCTTACCGCTGTCAATTTCATCTTCTAAATGAAGGTAGTCCAAGTACAAATTTTTCCAAGATTACAACTAGGATTCAATTAATTTATTATTTTAAATATATCTTATTTAAAGGTCACAGCTTTATTGGTGAAATAATGTATCATATTTTCACTACAAATAATAAAACGAGATATGAAATGGACTGTATTATGAAACTATAAACACATTTCCGAATTTCTTATAATGTAAATCGAAAACTCCCAAAATTATAACGTCGACTTTCCATATCTTTACAAAATAAACGAATAGTTTTTTAGCCTAGTATAAATGGTAAAATCTTTGTTCGAAGCACCATAAGTAGCAAATTTAATATTAATTTAATTTGTGTATATACAGATACCTGTTAAAAAAGTTAGATGTTAAGAATGTACTTTTTAAGTGGACCTATATTTGAATGTAACAAAATTGATTTTATGGATTCATTAGTAATTTGCTATATATTGACTACATACAAGAAGAATCCCAACAAATTCTAGAGATTAGAATTTACATAATGACAAGATGGCATGGAAGCGAAAGACAACTGAAGCAATGTCAAATCCTCTATCATATTAATATGATGATCCCAGGTTAGTAGTCATCTCAATAGATTATAATTTGCAAATCAAAGCACATCCGAATCATCAATGTTTCAAGACTAATTATTATCAGGACTGAGACAGAAACCTGGGGGTGCAAATGAATCAAGCTGATTCACAAACTACTTAAGTTCAGTTCAATGTTTATTTAAATTTGATTCTAAAATAGTCGAATCGAACTATTCGAATAGTTTATCGAGCTGAACTCAAACTTTTTAATGTTTAGT
This sequence comes from Combretum micranthum, assembly GCA_024138025.1. NCBI lineage: Eukaryota > Viridiplantae > Streptophyta > Magnoliopsida > Myrtales > Combretaceae > Combretum > Combretum micranthum. The sequence continues at coordinate 66,057 of JAMXBD010002225.1, forward strand.
TTGATTAATTCGCAAACCTGATCGAGCTTTATCAAGTATAAATGTTAATCAAATTCAAATTAAGTTCTAGTATTAATATTATTTTAACTAGAATTTGAAATATATTTTTTAATAAATCAAGTCTCAATAAGTTTCATCGAGCCAAACTCAATATTATATAATTTTATTTCGAGCCAAACTCGAGCTTAAAATATTAGGCTCTGTCAAATTCAAACTAAACTCAAACTTTGAAATTTTAAGTCAAACTTGAATTTGATCTTAGTATTGTATCATCATGATTTGATTTGAGTGCAACCCTACTAGACCTAAAACCCTAGCCTAGCAGTTTCTCCTTTTCATCAGGTGTAGTCAATTAGGTGAAAATCTCTGGATCTATGCGTATAGAGTTTTCTCCCAACTTGTATGCTATCTTACCTTATGCCTTTTGGCTTCTGGCTGTTATTGAGGGAAGATTGTACGAAGACGAAGGGGGACCATCGCATTCTTTAATTGTTCAATCAAGCTTTACTCTGAACTTATACTATGAAATTTTATGATTTATCTAGTGAGAACTAAAAATTACACCACCTGAGCTAGACATATGGGTAGGCTTGTGCCGCGATCAACTCGATGAGCTAGGTTATAGGCTCAGAATACCCTATCCGTAGGGTGGTCTACCATTTGATTTCTGACTTTAGGTTTAAATAAATAAGCGAAACATAATAGATAAATAAATAAGGGAGAAATACGTAAATTGTTAAAATATGATTGATATTTACACATTTTATATATATAATGTATGTGGCAAATAATACCCATTTAATTCTTTATCCAGTTGACTGTAAAATTGCAGCCTTCATGATATATGATGTCTCAATACGAGGCACAAAATTCAATTTGTAGTGTTTTTAATCAATACTATATTAACTACATAAACCAATAAATAACTAGAAAAGAAGAAGAATGTTCAGAATACTAGAAGCTAGAAACCTGAAACTTAACTTTTTTGTAAATACGTCATAACAATCAGAATATGATATGATTAATTAATTTCATGTTCATGAAGAAATATATCTAAATCAATAGTTTAAAAATAATTAAATTATTTTATAATGCAATGATTTATATATATATATATATATATGTTTAAGGTTTTTTTTAATCTATAAAAACAGTACGATTCAATACCACAAACCTTAGACTCACCAAATTGAACGCGGATTGAATCATTTCAAGAAAAATAAATAAAAATAAAAACAAAAATTTCGTTTCGAATTGGTTTGTTTTTGGAGTCCTAATATAACGCTACTATCATCAGTTCTATCTTCTTTTGTATCAATTAGATAGAGATCAAGTGCAGTGCTCGCCTTCATCTTCCATGAATTTCATTGCTTCCTATCCTAAACGCTTTAAACACTTACTTAAACATTTGTACCATTCAGAAAAACTTTGCGAATGCAAAATTTTAAATACGCGATTAAACAAAAACAGCTTCCATATAAAGGTAAAAATTGGTGAAAGATAAAGATACCAAACATTTACATCTAGCCTATAGTACATATAATATTTAATTTTGAATATCTTTCATATATTCTTCGATAATCAAAAGTATTTTACCATGTCAGAATCGAAATAATCATTTCACACAATAACCTTCACCTTCATCTATCTCTAACTCTCGACATTTATATTTTGCTTGAGCTCTATCTCATATCTCAAAAACTTGGGGACTTCAACAAAGATGAGGCAATGATTCTTTAAGCCAACATTTAGGAGTAATGCCACATTAAGGGACACTAAAGTTGATTATAATACAAGTTATAAAGATACCTGTAAATTTTTATAATAGGTAGAAAATATTAACATCACAAATTGGAACAACCTACGAAAAAATTAATATCTTCATTGTTTTCTTACTTTTTCCTTTTTTTTTTTTGGTGTAAAGGCAGTAATCTTAACTTGTTTACTTTTAGCATGTTATTTCCTTGTAAAGGACGCAGAATTCCAATATAAGTGCTCTCCTAAAAGAAAATGAATAAATTGTTTATTAATGGCATTTGAATGAGCAAATATAAACTGATCAATTATTTTGATTAAGCATATGGAAAACTATTAATAAAAAAATAAACAGATAAATAAATAAAACATAAAAAAGTTAATAATTAGGTTTTGCCGGAATTGACAAGTCTATAAGACCTGCTACGGAACTATTAAGGGATGAGCCTTTATGGTTTCCTAAGAAAGAGACTCAGGAAGGTTGAGTTATAAAATATGACTTCTGCAGTCCTATAATTTTATTTTTAAATATGCAAATCATACACAAATTGTCACTTAAGCAATAATTTTGAAGATATGTTTGTTTGTTTATCTTTTTCATTAATTTATTTATTGAAAATGAGAGGTTCTTGAAAAAAGGTGTATGAGTAGGACATGAAATTTAGTACAATTGCTTTGTTGGTTTATATGCTAAATACATATTTGATTGTTTATTCAATAGGATTAGGATGGACACCATCACGTTCCAATTAAAATCTATTGGCTAGGTGATTATTTGGAACATAATTCGAAAACAGTCCTTGTCCAGTCTAGTTTTTTAAAGTTGAGATTCAAAATTTGCTCTTGATGATGCGGGTCAAAAATGAGCAATCCTCATGTCCTTTAAACCCAATGCATTTTCCCATGACGGGTACTAGATGCATGGAAGGTGAATAAAAATATCTAATTCCATTAGAAAATTCTATTTGTCAATTCTCATTGAACTTACTACCATAAAAATTATAAATGTGGAGATATGTCTATATAATCATCTTGCAAAATAATTTTTTTTTTCCCTTTTAAGTTATGAACAATGAACACGTGTATAGGTGTTGAATTAACCACATTTTTTTTACATGCACAGTTAAGGCCGGTGTTAAAAGCATATAAATATATTGAAACAGGATTCCAAATCATTTGATTATAGAACTATATCTAACTTGGTATCAAAACTAAAACCTTGGAACCACATCCCATTCGCATAATCCTCCTATTTAATTGATTAGCCCACTTAGTGAAAATCTATTAAAAGTTTTAGTTCATAAGTAAGAAAAATATTCAATTAGTAGTATATATCACATGTACACATGTAATTGATAACTACTAATTATATTCTAATACATTAATAAAGAAAATGTGAGTAGTTTTTTAAATACTTGTATGGCCACGTAATATAAAATTGCTAATTATACTTTAACATATTAATAAAGTAGTTAGTTTTTAAAATACTTGTATAGCCACATATTATACAATCACTAGTAGTTACTTACATGTATATATTGTACGCGGCATATAAAACCCGCTGAAACCTTTCTCATAAAGAAGAAAAAAAAATACAAGTATAGAATTTAAATGGTCGTCATTAAGATTAATTTTTCAGAAGAGGTTGGTTACCTAAATTCATTTTTGGATCCAATCTGTTCTTCGGTTATTGTATTTAAGGTTGAAACATGGGCAACTTAAAAGTATTCATCACATATAAAATTGTCCCATGCCAGTATTTTGCATATTTGGTATTGAACTTAGCAGCAATCAACAAACGACATCTCCAGACAAGTTAATGTTACATTCCATGCACCCCTACCCATCCGCCTAAAGAAATTTTCTGTTGGCAGAATCATAAAGAGCACTGGAGTATCAGGTAGTCTTCGATTGTTGATGGAATTTGACAGCCCTATACTCAAGACTATCTTAACTTTTAGTCAAGAGAAACTTCAAATACTTCAACTCCACAATATTGCATGTACTGAGAAGCACAATGAAGATGGACCCATTGATCTAGCCCCACAGCAAGTGTTCTATCTTTGTCTCTTAAGTGAGACGACCAATCCCCTCGATTTGAAGCTAAATCAATAGCTGCAGTGCTCAGTGGTAAGGAAGTGGATCAATGGTGATCAAACAACATAAAGATGCTACTTGTCCAGTCACATGTAGCCGAGCCTCCACATAGCAATTAAGTTGCCTATTGGCTGTTAAGCAGTCTCATTCCAAAGAGATGCACCTTCTGCTTGTCGCCAATTGATGTCCTTGGATTTCTATTGCACTGAATCTTACTTTTAGTAGAATGGAAGCTTGCATTTGCTTATGGATGGTATCTTCCAAAACTCGTAGAAGGACCACCCGATGGAATTCGAAGGTGGTCTTCATTATAATCAATTGATACAAGGCACAACCCATGAGGTGGGGCAGACAACGCATACTTTGCTAGCTCCTCCCGATCCCAACTTGCTAAAATCATGGGAACAATATTTGGAGGTATTGCTTCTCTTCCAATTTGTAGGAGAAGAGCAACCTTCAGAGAATACATTAAAAATTAGACCCTCAAAGCTCCAACTTCCACAGAGCTTACATGCCTTAGTTTAATCAAATTAACTCCATTTTATATACCTATGTATTCCTTGGGATGTGTAGCTGCATCCTCCATGAGCATGTCAAGAAAATTACAATTATCCATCCTACACAACAAAAAAAAAAAATGTAAATGTTATTACATTATTACATTATTACAAACATACCACTAAAAGATTACAATACAACAAAACAAGCCATCCGTGTCTTTCTAATTAACATCACATCACACCCTCATTGCTATCATCCGCCCTACTGCAGCTTGCATTAGGGTCTAGTAAGTGTGCTAGATTTCCTAAGTCAATAAAAATGCGATTTACTGGAATTTTCTATGGCTTAGCAACCAATTGTTGTAAAGCGTCAGCGATCTTGGGTTGCTGCTTAGTTTCACCAGTATCACCAGTATTAGTTGCTTGGGTTTGGAAAAGGCCATGGTTAAATAAATAATGATGTTGCACATTTTGTATGACCCTCCACGTGCCATACCATTTGCTTAGATCTTTCAAGTAAAATGTCTATTGCTCGTGGTCTACAAGAATTTACAGATCTTCGTCATACCAAAACCTTGTTGTATTGATCGAAATGAGGTCTCCATTGACACTTTTCAGTTTGTCTAGATTAGTATCAAACCAGTGACACTTGAATATAAACACATGCTGCTAACTTGTGTAACGTAATTAAATAATGTTCGTCGATGGTGCCCACAATGCATACGCCACTGTTTTGAGATCTCAAGGATGTCTCCTTAATCTTGATGTTAAAACAAAATCCATTCACCACACATGACTTATAACAGAGGCTATGTAGATTCGGTCCCCATGCCAAAGCTTCTAAATCATTGCAGACTCTTTGTCCGTCGACCGCGGTTCTGAGTTGCATAATCTACAAATTATGCAATGTAATGCCTTAACCTAAAGGCGTTATAAGCCCGCCATGAGTCCTTACCAATGATGGACATGCCAATGCTATAGTCACTATAATCCACAAATATATATATATATATATCATATATCACCTATTGCTCACAATGAGATTACTTTTAATATTATAAAGTAACAAAACTTCCTCTATTCAACTACGTCATGAACTAAAAATCCAAACTTTAACATAACTTTAACATAATAAGAAAATCCTTAAAATATTAAATGTCTCAAAGAAAACTAATCAAAATATATAGTATTTTCTTCTCAAATCACTATCTCTAATCCAACTACTTTAATTATCAGCAGGATGGTCAAATACACTATCACTCGCCCCGTAGTCCACGAATACATCATAACCTGTCAGATCATTCACAATAGGATCTCACTTGGACCTGAAAAAAAAAAAAAAGGATTGAGCGAAAAATGCTCAGTACGCCAAACCAAAACCACATGCATATGAACAAACAATAAGTAATATCACACATGACTTTACAACTAATGCAATAATCATAAATTTGTTATCCTTAATTAGCCTGCAACCAACATAGTCCAGAACTATTGTACACTAGTCCCAGACCCGAAGTATCTCATGACCCCCTAAAAACATTCAATATAGAAAATAGGTAATTACATACATATATGGTGTTGGGAATCTCCCACACACCCAGGGTGCCCTACTAGCACTACTCCTAAACTACCGGAATCACCTCTAGGTGCAACTCCACTCAGGACAACGCCATACAAGGATCATCAGGTTGCCAACATTAGTATCACACTCTGCGTCATCTTTACTAACCGTAGTCAATCATAGCCAACACTTAATTCAATTAAAGTCTAATAGAAATTGAGCCAAATTTTACAAATCTAATCCTACAAGCACAATCAACAAACATGGTATGGTTGTACCTGGTTCAGCTCTTTCACAAAACCCTAATATCAACAAAACCCTAATCACATTAACAAAACCATCTTATCACAATAGTATACATAATCAAAACTCAAGATAACATAAACCCTAACCTAACAAGACTAGGATCTAGGTTTGTACACCAACCTCCTCAATTGGTATGATAACCGGAAACTCCAATAGACAAGAATTTCTCCAAAGATCACCAAAACCCTAGAATTCCTTTCATCATAACATAAACCACAAATCAGAAAAGATTACTTCGATGATACAAATATAAGACAGATTTATACCTTACCTAGGATGAGATTCCAAATTCTTCTTGATCACCAAGAAATCACAACTCTGGCAACACCTAAGGTTTTATCTCTAATCACTTGACTCCTCACAAAACCAATTGAAACAATAATTAGAAATCAAGATCTAATCAAAGCTAAACCCAAAAAAGATTGAGAGGAATTCTTATGTCCAATTGCCTTAGGAAGAGATGTAGGGAATGAACTAAAGACCTAGGGTTGTATATATAGGAATTAGGAAACCCAAGGACCAAGAAAAAAATTTTTTTCAAAATATGGGCTGGACACGAGCTGGCAACTCAGGGGTGGCTTAGATTCAAATCAAGGAATAGACCCACCTAAGCTGGTGGAAACCGACGGCTTTCCTTGTCAACGAGGTGGCCTTGATACATAAGTCGATGGCCTTTGTCTGGCTTTTGTTATATGCGGCCATCTTTCACTAATTTTTCTTGCAAACTTCCTGAAGCCTCAAAACTAACCTAAAGCCGACGGTTCTTCCATAAATCCGACAGCTTATAGTTGACCTAAGTCCTCTCCTTCTTTTCTTTGCGAATAACTTCTTTAAGTCCAAATCTGTCTGTTAAATGACAAAAATAACCTTTTTAAACATTTTATTACAATACTACCCTTCATTATAGATTTTTTTTTTTTTTTGTATATTACATGCAATGCAAAAAATTACCGGTTATGCATAGGGAAATAATTAGGGAGGATGTAGCGATGGGTTGACCTTATTTCTAACCCATTCAGATAAATGTTTGCATGCAATTGCGTGTACGTTTTTGGCTTCACGTGCAATCAATTCTTCCTTGAACTCCCTAAACACAATGGAGTTAGAGTTTAATTGGACTAAAAAAATGCAAAGATTTGAAACATCAATTCATTTAAGTACTCACATATGGTTGGACTTCCTCACAGTTGTTAAACATTGTCTAATGCATCTTATGAAACTTAGGATTTGGCTCCAATATGGTGTTTGCGCCTAATGGTCGCACCAGTTGGCCAAATATCCAAAAACCCGATGAGGAACTATCGTCTACTGGATCATCCCATAATTGATGGGATTCTCTCTCCCTTGTTCTCAAAGTACAATGAACAAAATTGAATATTTTCCCTTATGACATAAGATATAGTGATAAAACCCTCTAGTCTAACTCGATTCCTCATATCCCCCTTGAGCACTTCCAAGTACCGTTCTACTAAATACATCCAATGATATTGGAGGGGACCACATAGTCATGCTTTCCACTGCAAATGATCAGTCAAATGCACCATTGTGTTAGAAAAGGCTAAGGGGAAGATCATCTCCATTTTGCATAGTATCATGATAATAGCTCTCTCATAAGACTTAAAATACAAAGTTCTTTTGTTGTCATTCCCCAGAAGAAATGGGAAACATCATAAACCACATCATAAATTCGCTTATCAAGAAAACCATGAATGACCACTAGGAGAATCTATTGAAGTAGGACATGATAGTCGTGGCTTTAAACCCCTCAAACTTGCTTTGTTCTCCCTTAAACATGAGCTTATGTTAGAAGCATATCCATTCAAAAATTTCACATCTCTAAACAAGTTATAAACCTCTCCAACCTACCTAGATGATAGCGTATACGTAACGGGAGGCTTAAAAGTTCAACCACCATGATTTTTCAAATGCAACTTTGGGCAAATACCCATTTGCTAGAGGGTAAGTCTCGCTTTTTCTGTGTCCTTTGACTTACCCTAAACCAAAAATAATCCTAACTAAATTATCACATATATTCTTCTCAATTTACATCACATCAAGTTGTGGCGAATATGCAATTGTTGCAAATATGGTAATTTGAAAAGCACGCTTTTGTTTAGACCAATTTGTACCATATTCGTTAATTTGCGAATGAAATCTTTCTTGCATCTTCCCCAATACAACATGCTCCTGCAAACTCAACTGAGTCAATATTTCCTCACCAGTAAACTCACTTGGTCCTGGCCGTGCTCCCACCATGCCATCAAAACTCCCCTTATTGTGGTGCCACCTTTACCTAAGTGGCAAAAACCATCTATGACCTGTATAATGAAACTTACTATTTGTATAGTTACTTGTGCAGTCTATATTACGTATAGGTAGGGACGGACTTAGAGGGAGACCGATAGGGGCCTCAGCTCCCCTTACTCGAACAAAAACTTCATTATTATAATATATTTTAATATGAAAAAATATGTGTTATATTTTTATTTATAATAAAGTAAGTTTGGCCCCCTTAATGATATAGTTCTACGTTCGTCCCTACATACAGGAAAAGCCTTATATCCATTGGTCGATTAACCGGAAATGACACTATAAGCCGAAAAGTCATTGATTATCCACAACAATGCTCCATGCATAAAAAATAACCAACCTTCTACCACATACAATGTCTTTACACCTTTCAACAAAAACTCTTCCACTAAGGGCTATAGGTATACAACAATTTCTTTACTGAGAGATCTAGGTCTAGGTCTAAAAAGTGACATCATTAAGTATAGCTCCTTCATACATCTCTATGGCAAAAAATTGTGAATAAACATAATTACTGGTCAAACGCTATATGTTGTATTTATGTTTGCATAAGGATTGAAGTCATTAATAGTAAGTCTTAATCTTACATGTCAAAGGTTTGAAGTGAATCAAGGGTATTTGGCATCTATACCCTTCTACTGCTCGGAGTTTATAGGATGCCTTAACACACTCTCTTCACTAACATAACTTTCCTTATGCCACCACATCTCTGGAGCCATCATCTTACACATGAACAACCATTGTAGTCGTGGAATTATTGGGAAATGATGCAACACCTTAATAGGAACAGTCTTTCACTACTTCGAATGAAGTTTCCACCTTCCCTCCCCACATACCGAACAGTGGTCAAGATCTTTATGTTCTTTTCGAAAAAGCATATAGTCATTCTTATAAGCATGTATAGTGTTAGCATCCATCCCCAACTGTCCCAACGTCTTCCAAGCATCATAGTATGATGATGACAAGTAGTTGTCTTCTGGTAAACTCTTTATAAAACCAAGCCAATTGTTAAACGATTTCACATATTGTTTTCCATCAACTTTCAGACTCAACATTTGGAGAACAACAAACAGCTCTAAAAACTTCATACAACCTAGATACATAAGACTTTTCCCACTTTCGAACATTCTTGTCCACTGATTACCATTGTTTTCAAAGCTTTCCTCTCCACCATCGGTTTATTCTCCCTCAGAGTCACTCATATTAGCAGTTAGATCCTCCATCATTCAATGATCAGCTTACTTTACCATACGAAATGCTTTGATTCGCATCAGCCACCCTGTCTTCATCATCTAACTCAGCATGAAAAGTCCATATCAAGTATGTCCATGCCATTCATCTCGTCATGAGATGAACTCAATAATCTGAATAGACTACCATTCCTAGTTAAGATAGCCTCAACATGGATATCTTATCAATTCATCTATGCTATTGTGATTTACTGTAGCTTGTCAAAATTTACTGACCCCATTTTCTATAGTCTGGTGATGTTAAATCACACATCTTGTGCCAAGTACATTCTAGCATCCTATATTAATGTCATAATCTATTTCACATTTTATTTATATGTTTTCTTATTTAACATACGTCTGTGACTTTATATTGTCATTACAACTATAGCTCAGCACATTATTAACATCTATCACAAGAATGATATAATTATATCTAATACTATAATTCTAATTATACTTACAAATTTAATAAGACCATAATTATTCAATAATTTAAATGCATGACATATATTAAACATTAAAATTCTAAGTAAAATAAATTAGAAAAACAACAAATGCATATACCTATATTATAACATTTTATAACTATATATATAATAATAAAACAACATCATATTAGATAGTAAAAAAATATATAAATAATTCTTACTAACCTTGTATGCGAGAATGCAAAATAAACAGCCTCAATAATAGTCTTAAGCAAAATTATCTTAAAATATTTAAATGAATTAATATTACAAAATAATATTATAAAATAATAAAAAGAATATTTTATGACATGTACGAGGGAGAAAGAGCATGGAGTCTACCAATGCATGGGGATAGAATATCAAATCTCAGTTTTGGAATGTTTCATGGTTGTGCAAAACATAACACCTAATAAATAATAACACAACAAAGTACATAATAAACATATTAAATTGAGAAATAACAGAAAATTTGAAACTGAAATTATTGTTAATTATTCTAAACCCACAAAGCGCATTAAATATATTTGTTACAGCATGATTACATTCATAAAATGAGAACCACCATTGGTAGCACACAAGTGTATAGAAACATATGAAACAACCACATGAAACATATTGACTATAGCAACAGAACAATAATAAAAATAATTGACATAAATACTAGAGAATCAGCGCATATGAACTCGGATGGACATTCTTTCCATAGTAATTGAGGGTCAAACAGAAAAGATTGGAATATCGAAAATGATGCCCAATATGTGGCTTTAATGGCAATTCACAAGCAAATAGCGGCTTCAGTCCAATAGTCCTTGGATAAGAGAGCACACGGGTCGTAGGAGGTTACCGATGGGAACATTAACAAGACCCAACACATACTCCTAACTTAAGAGCAATCCTAGGGCATGAGCCATTTAAGGAGTTGAGGCTTAGGATGCGTCGAGCTCTGGTTGGCATTGCTGTTGGGCGGGCTAATAAGAAAAAGAGAAGATAAAAATAAAGGACAAGAAAGAAAGGAATAAGAAGAAGAAGACTAAAAGTGCTAGTAGACTAGTGTGACTCTTTAGGTAGCTCGCTCAAACATAAGAGGCTACTATGGCATGGTAGTAACTCCTTCTGGCAGCAGATAATGGTAACTGGTGTGATTGTTGTTTAGTGGATAGTTAGTGTAACGGTGGTGGAAGAAGTCCAAAAATGATTGATTAGGCATTCAAGATCCTAAAGATTCTCGAGCAATTAAGGCAAAGGATTTGGTTTTTACATAACTAAGAAACACCAGGAACTTAAAACACTAGGAACTCAATGATGTAAGTTCCAATGTGTCAATTTCATGTGATCTAAAGACACTTTCAGAGAAAAGTTGCTAAGTTAGTCTATAGTCGAGAGAGAAAAAAGAGCTAAATCAATCTATTCTTGGTTGTTTAAAGGAAAAAAAATCACACGTTTATGCTTCTCGTGGAGAATAATACACAAATCTTGTCCCATAAAATAGTTTCCTACTTTTGATAGATTTGACTTGTAGTTGATAGGATACTAAGATTTTCTTCAAATTTCAATTTTTTTTTTATTTTGTTTTTTTGAGCAATTTACTTGTATGTTTGTGATTCTTGTTAAGGTAACTATCATATTCGAGCATTTCCCATAAAAAAAATGTGAACATTCGTCTCTATGAGAGGTAAGGTTAGACTGTCTTCTTTTTTTCTCTTTCCTTTTTATGTCTTCCCTTTCTTCTCAACTATCTCTCTCTCTCTCTCTCTTAATTTTATTGTGTCTTGTACACATGTCATTTAGTAGTTGGGTCACGCATCCACGTCAGCAACTAATGAATTTAAGTGTGGTAGTGAGTATTAAATTAAACTTTTCAAAGTTCATGTTACTGACACAAAGTTCAAGAATCCAATTTGACAATTTCCTTAAAAATATAATTAAATGACATGTGAAATATTAACTATGTGAATCACAAAGAATTATATCTATTTATAATATTAAATGTAGTGTTATTAATAATATAAGAATAAAAATACCTTTAATGCATATTTAAGTTTTGTCTTTTAATTCTTTTACTGTAGTTTTTTGGGTTTTTTATAATTCAACATGATCAATACTACAATTGAAATTAAATGTGATTCTACATAAATAAATATACATAAATGAGTTAAATTAGGGCTCCAAAATTGTGTTTAAACCAAGATATGGCATGATCAGCTACCTATAATAGGTCTAAGACCCAACCCAAACCTAAGCTACTAGTTTAGCTCATTGCTGAAACAATTCAGTTCAAGAATCTTAGCTATGTTTAGAGATAAAGACCCATGGACCTAGCAAATCTAGTTAGGTCCACAACAAATTTAAAAATAAAAGAAAAGAATAATATATATATATATATATATATATATATCATTCATTGACTTTTGAACATTTGAACTTTTAAGTAATTTTTAGGTGAATTGAAAAAATAATCATCTCTTATTCATATTATTTAATGTATTATTAATGATAATATGAGAAATAAATATTTCTTTAAAGTAGTATGTAGTCTCACATTACTTTTTTTTATTATTATTATAATAAGGAATAGCCTCTTCCAAACAAGAGATTTGAACTTAATATCTTATACTTAGAAAGTTAAGGAGTTCAAAGATGATATTATTGGACCACAAGATCATTGGCAACCTTACATTATTGTTGCTAACACTAAAGTTGGATTTGGTTAGACATAAATAAATGCACAAAGAGATTAAATAAATGCCATAAAGTTGATGGGTTTCAATTTTTATTTTGGATTCAAAGTTTAACTAATTTAAAATTTATTTGTTTAAAATTTTCAATTATATGTTATTCTTAAGAAAAAATAAACAAATAAATAAAAAGCACCATGCCAATGGGTCATAGATGTCAAACCCGTGATCCCTGACTCATCAGGAAACTCAGGATGGATCCAAGTTTATCATAATTTTAGGATAAAATGTTAAGTTTTTATTTTGAATTCAAAAGTTAAGTATTTTGTATATTTTAAATTTCAAATTAAACTAATAAAAAAATGATAAAATTACGTTTTTAAACACGTGACCCATCAGAGCCGACCCAATTCAATCTCAAATTGAAATCTTGACCCATGCAACTCGATTTTATCCTAAAATTAACATTTAATAGTACATAGGATTAGGTGTCAAACTGATGTGAAAAATAATTATGAGGCCAGGTTTTATTTATTATCCTAAACTATGAGTTTGCAAATTTGAGGGGGAAAAAAGAACTATTATTTGAGATTTAACAGCCATCTGGATTAAAACTAAAACAACCATGTGGAGTTGTATCCTTTTCACAATCCTTCACAAATTACAAGTTCCGATGCATAACAAAGTGGAAATGTGCTCATTTCATGGTCTTGTCATAAAGCATATAATAATATAGTGGATGCAGTAACCTTTGTGGACTTTTTTGCTTTCCAACAGAGAGGGTTTTTAGAGCTCAATAAGGCATCTACAAATATCTACTAAAAATCTCTACATTCTTTCCTTCTATTTAATTGCAAACAACCTATGATTACCAAAACTTTCATTCTTTCCTTCCTCCTGCAATTACTGTGTTTGTCGATGTTCACGCATGATGTATGGCTTATGGTTATGTCCGTTTGGTCGAATCCTTAAGTTTATGTAGTATACTTTAATACCATCTAGGCAACACTAAAGGACCTGCGTTTGCCTTTTCCAATTAACAAAATATGCCAAGGACGAAATTTAAGTGATATTAAAGTAAACTTTGATAAATTTAAGGAAAATATTTGCGCATTAAATCAAAGTTTATAAAGTAATTTGCAAATGTTAGGGATTTTTTTGCCAACTTATCAAAGTTTCAGAGGTATTCAAGCTTACTTTATAAATTCATTAGGTATATCCATATTGATATTAAAATTAAAGGTTATTTGCATATTCTTCAAATTTATTTCACCATAGTAACTCAATTGAATCTTTGTAAACACTATCTAGAAAAAAAATTAAAAAGGGCATTACTTAGCTGAATTGTTGTGACAATTTCGAATTTATATAAATGTGTTTTTTTGTGACTTGATTGACAAAATCTGGTCGATATGCATCATCCCATTTACGATAGCGCCACAAACAAATCAAGTTACTTGTGAGTTAATCAAGTTTAGCTCGACTTGAATTCATTTAATAAAAAAGATGAGTTTGAGCTCAAAATAAAACTTGTGTTATTAAATGAATGAAGCCTGAGTATTTTTTCAAACTTGTAAGCCAGCTCACAAACTAGATTGTTAAGGGCTTGCAAGTTAGATTCATGAGTAAACTCATAGGTACGCTCACAAATAGGCATGTTAACAACCTATGAATAGACTTGTGAATGATTTTTTTTTTATAATTATACATAATTATTTGTATTAATATATAGATATAATATTTTATATAATTATTTTTATTAATATAATTTTATAAGAATAATTATAGATAATATATATAAACAAGCTTGAACTTAGTCTCATTAAGTTGAATGAGCTTAGGCTTGAGCTTGAGCTCATTTAAGCTTATTAAGGTAAACAAGCTAAGGTTGGGTTTGTGAATACCTAATAAGCTCGAACCGGAGTCTATACTTACAAACTCGTTAATTGTCTTGTTCGATTCGAGTTCATTGATTTGAGCCAGAATCGACTCTTCAAAACCTTGGCCGGCTTACAGTACTAACACCATACAATCTGCAAGTCGCACTAATTTGATCTAATATTATATTGAGGTATATTACATAACCACTTGAAAGACTGTCATAAAATATCTTAAAAGAGCAATGGTCACTAAACATCATTATGGGGTATGGTTAATGAGTGCCCTAGAAGCATCAGCTAATAAGTCTAAAAAAAATGTAAAAATTTTTACTACTTTTTAAAAACTAAACACAATTTAAGAAAAAAAACATATGAGAAAAATATAATTTTTTTTGAAAGCCCCTAATAATCATTCCTAGAACACCAATCAATCTTTTTCAAGTGCATATCAAATGAATAAATGTAAAATCCATATCCTTTTTTGTAAATCTAATCAATCTTTATTTGCACTCGATTCAATTGGGTAATCAAATTGATTATAGAAGTATGAGTTTAATTAGTTGCTTTAATAGTGAGTAGAAAAAAAATTGCCTCAATCAATGGGTAAAAAAATTGATCTTAAAAATAACAACAATTAATTACTATTACTAATAAAAGATATTTTCAAAGTAGTGAGTCGGACGTAAAAAAAGATACAGCTCTTAGGACAAAAAGTAACTAAAAAATTGGACTTACTTTGGATAGAACAAAATTTCTATTTGAACTCAAATTAAAATATTATAAAGTGAGTTGAATTGTTTTTATTCGACAACCTAATCGAAGACACTAACTTTAAAACAGAAGTTAATCACCATTCTTAGTGTTCAACTAATGGATCAATGATCACATGATAGTGGGACTCGGTGAACGGTCTCATTCCCACACGCCATCCTGGGTTTCTTGGACAACCACAACCAATTGCATTTGTTAATCTAGTATGCATAGTTATTACTGTATGCAATTAAGTTTGGCTTGTGTATGATAGTGCAATGCACTATCTTGGTGGAACAATCATATTAAAACATGTCGATTTTGAGTTTAGTTCATTGCAATAATCATTATGTATTTATCACTTTGGAATGGGTTTTTCTTTATCCGGTGACCTTGTCTGCAAAAAAATTAACATCATAGGAAGTGCTTATTCCATAATAGGAAATTCTTATTCATTCCATGTAGCAGAGCTGTTGCTATTTCTCACAAAATACAATATATTTTTTTCAAAAACACATTCAATTATAAACAAAACAACACCAAAAAAAAGGGAAAATTTTCATAATTTTTTAGCCTTCTTTCTAATCCTAACATATGTTCCCTTGATTCTTAAGTTTTTCAATTGCTTCATATTTGACTACATAAGAAAATAAGTCTTGTTATTTATTGAAGAGTAAATGCTTTAAAGCCTGACACAAGGAAAAAATATTGAATCAGTGATACACATCGTTTGTACATATAGTGTGTAATTACCAATTATATTTTAACATATTAATGAAATGGTTGGTAGTTTTCAAAACACTATAAGAAAATTGACTTTTATAAAAAAAAAAAAATTGTATGATAAAAAATTACTATAAGAAGTTATATTTTTATAAGCAAAATCAACGACGATAATTTTTATAATAAAAATTTTATCACTATAGCCCAGTTTTCTTGCAGTGTAAATAATTATCATCTGTACGACTATATATTAAAAAATAATTGTTTTTTTACTCATTATATATATTACATGTGATGTGTATATACCCACAAACTTTTAGTTAAGACTAAGGTTTTAGTTAGCGAAAAGCAGGGGCAGGGGCTTATGGAAGGTTTAGTATGCGATAACGTTATGGTTTGATCAATTCTGCGTATGGTTTGATCGACTAAACCTTTGCTTACATCCATTAACCTTGGTGTTTATTGGCTATTCTAGTCCAGAGGCTTTCAATCTCTTTAAGATTTATAAACCAACTCTTAAAGGAAAATCTAAGGTTTAAATTATCAATTATTCCACTTCAATACAATTGAAGTACAAGTCATTCCAGAATCACTACTTCTAACCAAGATTATTCTTCAATTGATTCCTATCTTTGATTCATGTCTTTTCACTACAAAACTCATGTTCTCTCATTGTATTATTATTAGTCTAACAGAAATAACTTAATCTATTGAGCCTAAAAGTGTGAATTGTAAATCATTTACAGTAAATTTGCTCTAATCATTGACAATATTTGTGTTCAGCATATGTGACCCAAATTCTCCAAAGCTGTCAATTCTATAATTTATGCCTCCTATTCTGTAACATATGCTGCTGGTCTGGAGGCCGGCCTTTGGATTCTTCTTTAAGTCTGTATTTTTTTTTCTAAAACAGATATTTTGGATAGGCCGACTCAAATTGCCGACCTACATGGCAACACCGTCGGCCTATTGTCTGTGCCCCGCCAGCTTTCAAGACAGTATTAAAGGTTTGCGTTTTATGATCTTTCAAGGCTGGCTCTATGCCACCGGCCTTTATCGAGTATACCACCAATGTTTGAGACATAAGCCGCCGGCCAAAGAATAAAATTTGTGGCTTTTTAGATTCTGACTCTTGATTCGATCTACACAACAAATATATGTTCATTTGTTGTTTTTTAGGGTTTATGAGATTTTTTTATCTGGTAGATCACTTGTACATATATCTTCTGTAATTCCTTCTTTAACACTAGTAGATTTTGCTCTCTCCTCTGCTCATGGTTTTTTGTGTAAGAGTTTCCACGTAAAATCTTGTGTGTTCTTTATTTATTTATTTATTTTTTGTTCTTGTTTTGTCATTGTTTGTATTATTTGTTAGATGAGATTATAACAATTTAGAAGAAAGAACATAAACTTTTGATTAAAATTACATCTGCCATCTTAACCTTAAGCTAGAATTGTTCTACAAACAATTCATTCAATTTTATCTTTTCAACATATGAATGATATATGCAATAATAAGGTTCTTTGACGAAGTCACCTATAAACTAAATTATGTTATCATGATCCCTTATTGTTCAATAGCAATTCCTTTCTTTGATTACCGTTCCCCACTTCATCCCTTGAGTACTCTTTTTTGTTGCTTTTAACATTAGTCAAACCTGTTTTTGTGGGATTGCGACGAATTGATGGGTTTTTACGCATGCCTAGTGTAGAAATTATATATGGGTATTGAACATGTGGACTTTTGTAGTTGCTTTTCCATGGAATTTTATAGTTCAAGAATCACCCTCGGTTTTGTGAAATAAAAATAATTAATACCTGACCAAATTTAGATGGTGGCTCGAATAAGGTAGGATGTGAATATTTTTAAACAAGTTAAGTGGTTTATGAATTGATGGAACCCATCTTAACTCAAACTCAATTCGTAAATGAGTCCATTTTTTTTTTTTTTTACCAATCCTATTTATCTAAATGAGTGAAAGTCATGCTCTTATTTAGGCTCATGACTCAATTCATCTATACTCATGAACAAGCTCATAAGCAAACTCATGGTTTTATATATTTTATATAAATATGTGGTCGAAACCAAAAACTAATTCCTAATGTAAATAATCTAATCATTATATATTTATGAAATTATTCCTTTTGTATATTTGGTTTTACTAGGCTTGACTTTATCTCATATTATCTCATATATTAGGGTCAATTCTTGCTCATGAATCAAGCTGTTGGTGAATTATTTGAACTCAACTCGTTTTACGTTCAATATAAACTCACTTTGTAAACAATCCAAATTTAAACTGAAAATACAAGTTATAACTAAGAGTGTTATAGTCTTTAAACCTTTTTTTTTTTTCTAAAATAACTACTAAGATAGGTTTGGGTTAGTAAGGATTCGGGTTGTGCTTTAGATAGAAGTCTATATGAACAAAATTGGACATACATTGAAGGTAAATTTATTTCTTGTGTTGTTAATAACAACTAATCAACTTCCTATTGACTTTGTTGAAATGAAATAAAAAAGTGTAATTGTTGTTATTGAAGAATGAAATAAAATTATAATAAGATTTTCATTATTAATTTTTTATTTTAACATGAGTATTTTGGGAAAAAAGATCAATTTTAGTATCGAAATAAGATTATAATGGAATTTAGTTACTATTTATATGAAAATAATTTAATTTCAAATATTATATAATTTTTTTCCTTCATATTTTTTCTTTAAATAAAAAAAAAAGATTGGTTGGTCAAGTTGGTTAATAGGTCTCAACCAAATTAGACCTAGCCCTTGATAATGTCTACTCTCATATATTTGTAAAGTTAAGTTGTTAATATTGTCTATTAGATTGCATTGGCTACCAACAATTAAGATAAATTCCTCTAATAAGTGGGTCCCATAATGGGGTCATTTTAGAAATAGATGCACGAAAGGCCTTTTTTAATACACGAGCTTCATTGAGAAAAGTTGAAGAGCAAGCGAACTAGTTCAATAGTTCTTATTTTCTAACCCATGGACTAATTCTCTCTTGATTATTCCAAAGCATATAGGATTGATTTTTTCTTAAATGCTATCGATTTAGCTAAAAGTCAAATCCATATTATTGTTTGGCTTCAAACTTGGAGCAAAAACTCAATTAATTATTGGAGGGACTCTAGTTGTGACACAAATAAAGTGGCTTCACTTGATTTAATAACATAAATATCATTATCAATTACAATGTCAAATAATTAATTGATAAGTGTATGCCTTGTTTTAAATAGGTTATAATGTTGTGCCTCATCATCTTATTCTAATTTCGGATCTAATGGTTAAACCATTAAATCTTGGTCCTTCCCCTAAAAACGTATGATCCACCCCTTATTTTAATCTCATTGCACCTCCTCTTTATCACACACCTCTATCATATTCACAACATTCATAATAATGGATAGAATGATTTCTACATGGATGCCTTAGTTGATTAATGTTGGCATATACACAATCATAAGTTAGGTAAAAAAAAAAGTCCCATATTGAAAAAATGTTGATTAAGTGAAGGATAAACCATCCAGCTACTTTGATCCATGTATAGAGTTTTTCCTTTGTAGGGCTTCCTACTCTTTATAAGCTAGGATGATGGTAATATAAATGGCTACCTTATGCTCTCGTGGTTAGCTTTTGCATGTGAAAATAAGAGTTGTGTCGTGATAACTCAAGTGAAGTCTGTGATGTAACATGAATAGATAGATTTATTTGAGTCAACTATCAAGCTCTTAATGATTTTCTTAGGTTTTCACTCAAGAGGCTAAAACCTAAGTCTAATGTGGAAGATACTTTCACTCGAGGGAGAGATTGTTGGGATATAAGTATGAGTTTAGTGAATAGTGAAAGGGAATTCATAATAAAAGAAGTTGGTTAAGTAAAGATATTTAAGTAGAGAAAACCCATTACTTAAAATTTATGTTATGTTTACTTGAAGGATAGTTATTAAATTCTTTCCCATTCCATACGAAATTTTTATATAACATATACTTGCATTTTAAATATTAAATAACAATTCATACTATTATGAATAATAATGAATAACAATTCAAGTCTCCAATCATAATAAATCTCTATCCAATGTTTGTTTATTTATTATTTTCATATAATCACTTAACCTATCATCTATCTGTAATAAATATATTTCTTTCACATATTTCGTGAATTGCTTCTCCCATCCATGTTCACAATTTGAACTCACTTGCTATTTACCTCACGCTTGGATATATCAAACAATCCTTGTCAATTAAAAAGGGTTTTTTCGCTTTTGTTCTTGGCTTTGTCTTCGTCCTCTATACTGGACATCTAACCCGTTCTCAAACCGTCGGCATTAAACCATCCAGCAACCTTTGACACTTTACAATTGTGCAAATCATTGTACTACAATATGTACAATTTTAACTCCATATTCATGCTTGAAACGACCACGTTGCGAGCACCATTGATCTTGTTGAAACCATCTTGTGATGATCGGGTGAGACTAACTCATCTCTCAAGTGTACTTCCATTATTCTCCATTAGCTCCATGCTCTATCTCTACCCCCTTGTATCACACATATGTACAATTTAACCATCAACACGTAGAAGTTAAAGATCAAGAATATTGTCGCATCATCCCTTTTGATTAAGTAATTCATTTCATGTGTTCAATCAAAAAGCCCTAGACATTAAGAAATAAGTATGAAAACCACACTGTATCTATAAGATAGATGTTTTGACATAAGATAATTGTGGATTTAAATTCAATAAAAGATTTATGTTGAGTATGATTACTGAATTGATTATATATCATAAATACTACTTGATGACTTAATAATTGTTAATGTTTGCACCATCATCATTTGGTCTAAAACTTTTAAGTTTTAACTTACGGATATAGTGCAGATTTTATATTTATTATTTGACTAGATCTCGACAAATGGGTTACTTCCAATACTATCCCTCCTATAAGATGATTATGGAGGAATGTAAACCCTTAAACTTGTAGATTTAGTATGGGAGTTACATTTATTACTTCTTGAAAAGGCATACATGCGAAAAACACATGCATACATGGTTCTTTCTTAAAATTTACGATACATTTATGATGTTAACCTTAAGACCAACAGCATCAAATCTCACTAAGATGGAGCACTTGAATGTAATGCAACTAAGGAAGCATAAAGTCCATCTTTAATATTCATCAAAGCTTCATGCTTTCCTTTCTCTGCAATGACTCCATTATTAACCACAGCTATCAGGTCAGCACCCTTGATTGTTGACAACCGTGCGCCACAATAACCGTGGTTCGATTTATCATTACCCGGTCCAATGCCTCTTGTACAACACGTTCGGATTCAGCATCAAGAGCACTGTTGCTTCATCTAGAAGTAATATTTTGGTGATTTCACTATTGCCCTTGCTATAGCCACTCTTTGTTTCTGACCACCAGATAGTTGGACTCCCCGTTCGCCTACTGATGTGTCATAACCCTGCAAGATTCATGTAGAGATCTTATTAAATACTTATATGAGTACCTGTTAAAATTAATACCACAATCATCTGATATAAAAACTAGCACGCACTATATCTATAAGTTTTTAAATTAAATGGTTATAGTGTTATATTTCACGGTATCAAAATCTAGAGGCCATTTCATTTATGTTGAGTATTTCATGTTTTGTAACCGGGTTAATTCGAATAGAAATCCTCATTTAGGGCCAGTTTCCATCTATAAAATGACCAGAGGATGTTTAACTCAAATTCATATTGGTGTATTTCCAGTGATCAAACTATAGATAGAGAAAGATTCATGTTCTCACGTTTTGTAAACTGCTAATGAAACTGTGAGCATTTGCTGTTTCGGATGCAGCCTGGATTTCTGCTTCAGTGGCATTCCCCTCTTTTCCATAAGCAATGTTGTATCTGATCGTGTCGTTGAACAGGGCTGGCTCCTGGCTCACCAGGCCCATTTGTTGCCTCAGCCACTTCAGCTGAAGCCTTCTGATGTCTATCCCATCCACTGAGATATGTCCCGAATCGGCATCATAAAATCTCTGCAATAGTGAGATCACTGTTGATTTTCCACTGCCACTTTCCCCAACTAAAGCAACCGTCTGAGAAATGAAAACCAGTTTACTTAGCAAGCCCACTACATGAAAAAGGTTAATCCAAAAGGCTGTATATGAAAGTATGGCTTACCTTTCCTGATTGAATTACTAAGGAAAGATCACGGAATATTTGAATGTCAGGTCTAGTAGGATAGCTAAAGCCGACATGATGTATCTCAATTTCTCCTTTAAGTTGTTCTAGTTTTATTCCAGAGTCGTCACCGGCATCTATATTTGATTTTTCATCAAGAAGAGCAAAAACGGAGCTAGCAGAACTCTTTGCTTTACTGGAGTCAGGAACAAGAGAGCCTGCTTGTGAAAATGACCATGCAGACATAACAAGTGCAAAGAAAACCTGACAGAAAGAGAACGAAGAGGACTAGAATATTTAATGCTCCTAATCGAAAATATCTTTAGAAGGTAAGCTCCAATTACATATTCATAAGATTAATGTTACAATCATGTAATCTAAAAGTTTAAACTTATAGATATGATACAAACATTATATTTTTATTTGCCACTTTCCCTCACTTGTGGGATGAAACTATGAATAAAATCCGTCAAGTGAACGGCTTAATAAAATGAGAGTGAAATGATGCACAAAATTCAAAGTCAAGATTTTTATGATATGATATAGTGTTAAGGTTAGCATCACAATCATTCAATGTAGTTTAAGATTTGTAGATTTGGTGAGGCTTTATATCATTACTCAACACAAGCAATGTGTACAAATACTCATAGCAGGTAGCAATTCCATTTCAAATAATGTTGAATGCAAAATTAGTCCCGCTTACTCGGAAAATTTCGGGGAAGGTGGTTTTTCCTTCCTGGATAAGCCTAGCACCAGCATAGAAGGCACAAGCATAAACAGAATATAACAAGAAGAATGAAAATCCAACCCCCAGCCCACTGATTATTCCTTGCTTGATTCCTTTCCTAACAGGGCCTTCACATTTTTGCTGATACCATTCCATTACTCTATCTTCAGCACAGAAGGATGAAATTGTTCTGATACTTCCTACGGCATCACTTGCAACTTGGCTTGCTTCTTCAAATAACTTCTGCAAGTGTAAACAAATTGAGATTTAGGACTTACAAGATCAATATAATCTTATTCTGGTTTGTAGCTATTTATATGTTTTACAGAAGTTAGTGAAGAGCAACTAACGTTAATCCAATGACCAAAAGGTGCTTCTCCCATGTTCATGAACATTCATCTATTCTATTGATACACACCCTATGACTTGATTTATAACTACTAAATTTTAGATCCACAATTGTATGATGTAATAATTTGATGGCTCGGCGCATGAACTCGAAAGATTTATTATGTTAGAACACGTCTATCCTCATGTTAGTTTAGAGCACTTTGGGCTTTTCTCATGGAATTCTTTGGAAAACTAAAGTTTTTCCATACATCTTTATATAATTTATGTGAGAATTCTGTGAAAGGTTATTTTTCTGACCTTTGCATCTGCACCGAATCCCTGCATGAATTTGACTTGGACATATCCTTGCACTGCTATAACTGGTATCAAAGCAAGGATTATAAGAGACATTTCCCAGTTTGCTTCAAAAGCAATGGCCAATCCAGCAAAAACTGTAGCAGTATTCTGAACAAGCAAGCCTAGTGCATCTCCAACCAAACCGCGAAGAGAAGCTGCATCAGCAGAAAGCCTTGCACCCAATGCACCACTTGAATTTTCGGCTTCATCAAACCAGCTTATTTCCATGTAAACCACTTTCTTGAAGCACTTGGATCGAACACGTCGTATTAATTTACAACCAGCAATTGAAAAGAAATATGATTTGAGTGGATGGACCACAAGGCATGAAAGAGCAAGAACAAAGAACATTAGTGCCCAAAACTTTGAGTCTTTACGGAGCTGATGTGCTGGCTCATAAAAGGTTTTCACTATCATTGACAACAGAACTCCAAATATAGGGAATATCACTCCAGCAGCTACAGCTGACATGATGCCTAAAAGTAGGACAGGAACTTCCTGTTTATTAAGATAAGCCAGTCGAGTTAGTGGAACTTCTGGAATCACATCTCCTGAAGCTGATTTAAAATTGCCAGGACCTTCATTTTCCATTTCTAAGACACTGATTCCGGCAGGAACACCAAAGAGCGAAAATGAATGGCGACTGCTGTTTCCAGTACCGGATGATCCCCTACTGATAGAAACAAAGGATATTCGATGACTAGAATTTCTTGCTGAATCCAGGATAAGTTCTGGTTCACCAACAACCTGGTCATTTGACATGCTGTTTACTTCTTGTAATCTTATCAGTTGACTATATGCTCCATCAGGATCCTTGACTAGTTCATCATGGGAACCTAGCAAGTGAAAAAAAATCAGAATGCGTTAAATCTTGGCTGCAGAACTACTTGAATACAACAATCGTGTTAACCACTAAATTCTATAACTTCAACAAACCTAATAGACTTAAATTTTTAAATCAGCTGGTTGTTGATTTGAAATTTATCGTATCATTAGCTTAGTACATAAAAAATAAGGCTTTTACCCTTTTCAGTGATCTTTCCACGTTGAACAACTGCTATCATATCTGCATTCCTCACCGTGCTAAGACGATGAGCTACAATTAATGTAGTCCGGTTCACCATAACTCTATCTAGTGCCTCTTGTACGATCCTCTCAGATTCTGCATCAAGAGCACTTGTAGCCTCATCTAGAAGGAGAATCCTAGGATCCTTAAGAATGGCTCTAGCTATGGCAATCCTTTGCTTCTGACCTCCGGACAACTGTGTTCCATACTCACCGACCATTGTATCCAGTCCCTGAAACAAAGAAATATTGGCTAGTCTGATTTATATGAGTAGGCAAGACATGCAGTTCGTATTCAGTTCAACAATAAGGAAAAAATAGTAACCTGTGGCAATTTCTCAATGAATTTAGCAGCATTGGCAAGCTCAGCTGCAGCCCATATTTCTTCTTTAGTAGCACCATACTTTCCATATGAAATATTTTCCCTAATACTTGAAGTAAACAGCACAGGTTCTTGACTCACAAGTCCTATCTTCTGTCTTATCCACTTCAGCTGAAAGTCCTTGAGGTTAATCCCATCTATTAAAACTTCACCAGCCTGTGGATCGTAAAATCTCTCGATCAAACTGATGACAGTTGATTTTCCACTTCCACTCTCACCAACCAAAGCTGCATTTTTACCATGGGGTATGCAAAGGGAGAAGCCACCGAATATTAGTTCATCTGGTCTTGCAGGATAGCTAAAATATACATCCTTCAATTCTATATCACCACGTATGTTGTCTGGTTTCTTTCCCTTTATGTCATATGCATCTATGAGAGGCTTTCTTTTGATTGTCTCAAACATTTTATATGCTGCTGCTTGTCCGGATGCAAATGAACTTGTGCAGGGAGATGCCTGTCCCAAAGCCCTGAAAAAAGCGCATCACTTACATTAATCTTCTTAGACAAGTTATAATTTATGTGTGAATGAAATATTTCTAGCTATCTTTCTTGTATACATAGGTGAGCGAAAATTTAGTATCATTAAGTGATAAACATAAAATCAATTATATATATATATATATATATATAAGTGCACATCATAACTATAAGTTTATCTTTTAGATCAACTTGATTGTGAATCTAAACTCAAACTTATATCCAAGGAATGTTCATTGGTTCAAATCCGTGTGTAACCATTTTACCCCCAATTAACTAAGTCATCCATTTTGGTAGATTTGTGTCGTAATTTAGCTTATTGCTTTTAGATAGGTTAGTTGTGGAGCTAAACAAGCAAATCCCCTAATATTTTTGTTGGGATTACAGATGAATTATGTTACATGAAACAATTACATAGACGAAATTCTAGGTTCCAACTTCCCACCCTGACAGCATAATAAACTTAAATCGAAATCCAATGTGGTGTCAAATGTAAAACTTCTGGCTATGTGGCTTACATTGATCCGGTCAACACAGAGAAAATGATGTTCAGCACATCTCCTCCAGTGTATCCTTTCTCAATTATCATTTTCCCACCAAACCATAGGGCCAAAGCATAAGTGCATAATATGATGAACATAACTAAACCATAACCAAACCCGACAGCTAAGCCCTCTTGGATACCCGATTTATAAGCTTTGTTCAAGGACTTGTCATACTGAGCTATAGCAAGTTTCTCCCCAGTAAATGAAGCAACCTGAAAATATTGCCAATATCGTTGCAATTTTGTGGTAAGACTACAAGTAAAGGAGGGCTAAATCTATTTATGCATACCGTTCTCATTGACCCTACAGTCTGCTCTACTACAGTTGCTGCAACTGAATATGCATGCTGACCTCGGGCTGTCATTTTTGCTATGATGATGGTCATGATGGCGCCGGAAAGAACAAGGGGTGGGATGGAAGATAACATGACAAGGGTAAGGAGCCATCCTTTAATGAATGCTACCACAAAGCCTCCTATGAATGTTGCCATCAACTGTATAAATTTTCCAACCTGAAGCAAAAGATAGAAAATGATTGAAGAGCTTCAAATGCACCTTTATGCCTTTACTCTAAATTTAAACGATACAAATCAAAGGAAATAATTATGTCAATGGTGTATTCACAAGGAAAGAACAATTAACTAAACTATAAGTTTAAACTTGCAGACTTGGCGTGGGCTTCCAAATTTTTTACCTAAACATATTGAATCATGGCTAACTGAATACCTTTTCACCAATGGCATCTTGGATAAGAACAGTATCACCAGACATCCTCCCAATGATTTCCCCTGTGCTCGTTTCTTTGTCAAAGAAGCCAACATCTTGTCTCAGTATAGTCTTCAAGTACAAACTTCTTATCCGTGCAGCTTGCCTCTCCCCAGTGGTTGTCCAACAAGCCAGCTCTAGCATTCAATAGAAAAAGGGAGTAACGGATTCAATTAGATGTCAAAAACACCTATCTCAAACAATACATAAATGTTCATCCTTCCAAGCATTTCACCATACTTACGGTTGAAAGATGCAAGACCTGACCCGATTGCTAAATAGACAAACTTCAGAGAAACCTGTCAATAAGAAAATAAAAAAGTTAGGAGTCTAGGAACTGCTTTTGCTAGTAAACATAGCCGAAAGCAATATCTGAGAAGCTTCTTGTTAAGTTGAGTTCCACAACTCTCTAATACAAAAGCTTAAGTTTGTAATCCAGGACCTTGACTAAAACCGATAATGGACTACTTATTTATATAAGGAAAATGTCTAAGTTAGGATTTGAACTCATGATTTCCTGCTCCGATATCATGTTAAGTTTATCTCCACAATTATCAAATTAAAAGACTAAACTTGTAGATCAATACAGGGGTTGTGTATTTACACTAACACTTCTTTTATGGAAATCCAAAAGCAAGCATCTATATATTTCCTATGCATTGAATCAACCTACAAGCAAGAAGTTGACAAATGAGGACTGTTATATAATAAATATTAAAACTCACATTATGTCTAGAAGTTTTAAGATTAGATGGTAGTGGTGCTAACTTCAATATGGTATCAGAGCAGAAAGTCAAAGTTCGAACCCTATACACTCGTTACATCCTCATTAAATTAAAATTATCCACTTGATGAACCTCAACCAAAAAAAGAGTCGGCCCACAAGTGAAGGGGAGTGTCATATAATAAATATTAAAGCTCAAACCATATTTACAAGCTTAAACTTTTAAATCAGATGGTTATGGTGCTAACCTAGATAAGCATAACCAATCAAAGTACCTTGGAAACTCCATGAAGCAGAAATTTGCTGTTGGGAGACCCTCCAAAAGAATCGACAAGTTCTCCAAAGATAACAGTAATGAGGGGC
Source organism: Combretum micranthum (assembly GCA_024138025.1). Taxonomy (NCBI): domain Eukaryota; kingdom Viridiplantae; phylum Streptophyta; class Magnoliopsida; order Myrtales; family Combretaceae; genus Combretum; species Combretum micranthum. The sequence goes on from JAMXBD010002225.1 coordinate 94,254, forward strand.
ATGCAAACACCATTACCAAGCACTGATGGATCCAACCAGCATCAGCATAATGTCGGTTGTATCAGCAAAGGAGAAAAGCTTGTAAAACGGTACTGTATGAGTGCTTTCCTCTTTTTCCTTGGATGCTCTAGGATTTGTTTGGTTGTGAGTGGTTTCTGACACACTTGACATTGTCTTTGGATCTCCAGTGAATCGTTCTCCTCAGCATGTCAGGAATTGTAGTATTGGCTATCAACTGTATGCTTATACAGGTAATTTGATCTAGCTGCAGCAGAAATTATACTCTTAAGCAATTTCAGCAGGAAACATTTACTTACTATCGGATGATGCTTTCCAGCAGTCATTTTCATTGTTAGCTAATAAATATGAAACCACATCCATCTATGTGTTTATGATTTTAGTATAACAAATTTAAATAATTTAGTACCTCAATGCAATGACTTGTGTGAAAGAAATATTGATTTATACGGTCAGGATAGTTAATACCAAGTTAATACTAATAAACTCGGACATGGTAGAGTCAAATACTCCAAACTAAAAAGCAACTGCTATCTCACAGTTTCATCCAATAAAAGAATAAAGCACTCTTTTGGAAGTGGAATTCAATTCCCTGTCCCTTCAGACCAAGTCCTTTCAAATCTACTGGAAACTTCTTGTTCTAATCTACTTGAACTATTTTGTGGGGAACAAAAAATAGATATAGAAGGATTCAGCTCAACTCAAGATTTCAGGAAAATTAAAAAAAGAAAAGAAAATCAAAATGGTCAGTTACCAGAAGATAACGAGTTACAGGGAAGTGGTGCACTTCTTCTAATTATTGAAGAATATCAACCCAATGACATGACAAGCTCTATGTCCAAGAGCATGGAAAAACTTATTAAATTTAAGGACGACCTATTCCGATGATGACCCTAATTAATCATATCCTTATATATGATTAAAAAATTAAGATTAACAGATGTAGGATCCCTTATGGAAAACAAATTTCTCCAACTCTAATCATAAATAAATGGTTTGTTTTTGGTACCTAGTACTGCATTAATTATTATTTTGTTAATAAGACAAATTCAAGATCATCAAGTAAATAATTAGAAACTACTATACTGATATTAATTATTGTAAAGTCAGTACGTCGAAGGTCGCTTTTGCATAAGATTTTTTGTCACCTTCTTAAGTGTCCTCACTGTAAATGCGGCCTGCCTTCTCAGGAACCATTAATTATTGACAATGTGCTCACCATAATACAACATTATTTTCACTTGTTCAATATAAAGCATTACCACCATGGTGCACCGCAACATGTGTAATTAATAAAGTACTAGCAGATTTCGTATTATGGAGTAATAAATGATAAATAATTGAATAAATAAAATTAAATATGAAATAATTTTAAAAAATGTCGAGATGATAATATATGTTTGAATAAACATCTATACTTATTGCTGCTTATTTCTTGTCGTAATTTTTGGGTTTCATGGGTAGAGTCTTTTTTGTGCACTAAGAGTCTATTTAGATTGTTTGATTTTCATCTATATATGTGTTTGTATTTGATCTGCATCAGTATCTAGTTCGTTTAATCATTTTATGATTAAAATTATCTATCATTCATTTGTATCTATTTTTTAACAAACTATCTTGTCGAGCCTGGGTTTTGATTTTTGATTCGATTTCCTTTAATCCGATTCGTACTAAATCCTAATCCATTCAATACGAATCCTCGACTAAAAATTAAAGGAAAGCAAGTGCATGGCTGTCGAATGGTAGCCTTTGTGGCAATGGCATAAATTCTACAGAGTGGGCCGTGGTAATTGGCCAATTTAGACTTAAAGGCCTAGTGGAAGGAGAATGGACCATAACAACACCAAAATCATTACATTTTTCAGTCTATTTTTTAGAATTAATGCTTAGTTTATATAATTTTTTTTATTAATAATTGCTATAAAGGACTGCGAAATCACTGCTACCTTATTCTTTCATAATATAAAATTAGGCTTTGAAGAGAGCACCAAAACCTCATTTTCGTATAATCAAAAGTGTTTTTATCTAGTCATATAACCCAAATAAAATAGACCATGTCATCTTTTAAAATTTTAATCATCATATATCTTTACGTATGGTGAGGGAACATATTTGTTGTATACATGTCGGAAGCTTCGGTTCTTAATTGCAATACAATAGGATTTACTATTATAATTAGTGAAAGCACGAGAGCACATAAAATTCCCCAGCGATGTTATTACTTACTTTTTCTTTGCCTTTTTTTTACCCCTTTTAATGTAAGGTTGGAAAAAAAAAAAAAGAAAAACTTAAGGAGCTAGTGTGAGCATGCTTGAATTCTTAAACCTTGGTGAAAATTGTTATGGAATGGCAAATGTCTCCTATGATTTTAGGCCATAAGGAAGGACGTCAGTGATAAAAAATTCTGCTTTCCCAACGAGTAGCTTAGGTAACAGCAATTATAGATATTTGTTATTAGAAATTTCTACTGTTTATTGTGGTTTAGCAGGACCAGCCTTACTACATTAATAAATGCCCAAATCAATCCATTGTAAAACAATTCCAATGTGTTTTTATATAAACTTTTTTTAATAATTAATTTAATAGTTAAATATTATAGGGCAATTCCATCGTAAGACCATAAAGTTCCATTTGTTATTTTCTATTTTGTTTTATATTTTGTTTTACGTTTACCAACACTAGGATTATTGAACCACAACCAACACTACATCAAATCAAACCCCACTAAAATTTTGATTTTTTTTCAAAATGATTCAACTTGGGACCTTGAACGAAACCTTATGGTTCCAATTGAATCAAACCATTTTACACATTCAAAAAAATCAAACATATTATTTTTTTTCTTGTAATTGTTTTATTAAAAAAATTAACTATTTAAGAATTTTTTATCTAGATATGTATCATTCGTGAGAAAAAAAGTTAAACTAGTCATACCATGTTTCGATTGTTGTAATGTGTTTACTAATAAGATAATTTTGAATTTCTTTTTCTTTTGTCTTAGTAATAAATCTTTTTCTATTACATAGTTAATTATTGATTTATATAATTGATAATATATTAATTAGAAGTGTACAATAATTAAAATTTGCACCTCATATCGGGACAACATATTTTTATTTTATTGACCTAGTGTGTCATTATAATTTGGCATAAATTAAGAAAATGAAACTAGCATGCGATCATGGTTTTTATAATGGATGAAATCTATCTCCACCTATAACTTTTTACATATTTATTTGAGTGAATATTTAATTTCAAATATTATTGTTCATATTTATTATTAGAGATAAAAATATATAATTGAAGTTTTTTTGATTGAACGTATTTTTATTTTTAAGAATAAAAGGCAGCTTAATTACAAATAGAATCTGATGAACTTTTTATTTTCGAGTTTGAAAGAATTATGAATCAAATCATATAATTAAGTTTGAATTTGACAAATCGAACCGTAATATGTCGCTCGAATAGCTTAATGGGCAATTCAAATCAAAGTACACCACACTTGTGATGACCCTATAAGGGGCATTGTGGGAATTGTCCTAAAGTAATAATATCACGTGTGCACTTATAATATGAGAACCACCTCATGAGTCAAAGGTTACAAGATTCTAATTAATTTATCCCTCTTTATGATATACATGTATTAACTATAATGAAAATAGTTATAGAGACCGATATTCAATAATCCAATAGAATTGTAGAGAATCGAATACCCCACCAAAAGATAAAATAAGGTAAACCTAGGTATAAAGGAAAACATTAGTGGCTATTAAATAAAATCTATAAATGTAGAATGAGGTTTTAAGAAAGAATAAATCAAGTTTAAAATCTCATATCCCATTCTATGTTCCATCCAACAAGCTCTAATTCTCTACCTATCTTGTGAGGCTCGATCTTTGCTAAACTCTGCACGCAGATCCTATGTAACATCCCAGAACTCTGCCTATCGAGATTTTGCCCACTTTGGCCATACGCCGCATAGTTTTGTCCTTCTGGTGCCAACACTGTCTAGAGGGTCACCCATCATGGGATTGCTCTATACAGAACATGCTTAACTCTAGGATTCCGACGAAGTCCAAGCTACTACACCAAAAGGCGCCTCTGTGATTAGAGTTCCATAACCTATATTTGAGGGGCATCATATACTCCTCTACTTATAGAACTGAGATCCTCATTAATTTCGTTACACAGGTCCAGAACCACACCAGGCAGTGAAGACACGCTCCTCTACTTCCGGCTGGTGAAATGTTCTAATACCATCTGTAACATCCAAAAATCTGTCCACAAAGGTATTGTCGCTTTGGTCACACATCGTAGGGTTTTTTCCTTTGGCACCAACACTTTTCAGGTGTCACCCATCATGAGATTGCTTTGTACAAAGCACGCTTAACTTAGGAGTTCCAACGAACTCCAAGCCACTACACCAATAGGTGCCTTTGTGATTAGATTTCCATGATCTATATTTGAGGGGTATCACATCTTATCCCATTCTCATCTTTTGATTAACTTGCAAAATTTAACTATTAGAGAGTAAGCTACATCCAGCTTAGTGAGAATAACCTCATATCGTACATTTCATGCAAAATTCAAACAAGTTTATCAAACAATCATATTTGATGCATTTTCAAACACATAAATGCAACAAATATGTACAGTAATCCAAAAACCATATATAGCCCAACCTTACACCCTATAGGGGTTAGGAAATCAATTAATTACCATCAACATCCAAACTCCTTCACTCAAGATCAATAACATAGCAACTATCTCGATTGATATGATCCATAACATACACATAATATATTGATCTTAATTTGAAAGAAAATATGAAAAATTCTATTGTCTCATCATAAATTTAGATGGGACCAGTCTTATCACCTATTTAATGGCTCAGATTTATATACAACAATGATCATACATTAAAACACTTAATATACCAATTATTATATTTATTTTAATGGTTTGATAATTGACTTGATGGTCCAATTGATGGGACCGTAGAAGTTCTCAAAATTTATTTATGATTTCTACTTTTGTTTACATGTCCTTTATACTTTGTGTGATTTCGTATAGATTGAGTTACTAATATGACATGTGAATTATTAATTTATGGGCTTTCACTTCATCATGAGATATTCACTTTATTTATCTCTTTATTTTTACCTTTAAATCTTTGAAATTGTTTGGTTAGATCTATAAATTTTATAAAAATTATTTTTAGATCCATTTTTATTATTTTATCTTTGGATGAAATAATTAACAATTATTGAATGCATGTTTGTTATTATTGATTTTAAAAAACAAAATAGTCAAAGAATGGAAAGAAAAAAACACTTTTCTTAAAAAATTAGATTTTAAGCGCATAATTTCAAAATAAATGGTTATTACATGTAAAATAAGAATAATGAATATATTTACAATTTACATAAAAAATTCAATGTCTATTCTGCGTCTTCTATAACCAATTCACTTTCTCTATCTTATTTCCTTTAAATTTGTGTGTTACAAGTCCAATTTGATAATATAAAAGATATAGATCATATCACAGTATTTGGAAGGTTTTTTTTTTACTCCAACTTTTTTTGGAGGTTAAATTATAAAAAAAAAAAATGCATATGATTTTTTTGGTTTTAACTTTTTCACTTTTCATATTTGTTTTCTTTTTGTTACATAGTGTAAATTTAGTTACATGAAGTACAAATATCTAACAATAACTTTGCAGCATGGTGGCATATAGTACAAATATATATATTATGGGAAATTCTATGCATAGTCACTCAACAATGATTGCACCATGTAGTCACTTTTTGACCCACAATTGCAGGTTAATAGGTTAGTTTTTATTTTTTTTTTTTTTCTCTCTCTTTTATTTTTCTTTCCTTTTTACTTTTTCCCTTTTTTATTCAATTTTACATGTTTTTTCCCCTAACCACTCAAATTAGTCGACAAAAAGAAATGTTTTCTTGTATATTTTTGTAATATTGTTTTAACTTTATTGTTATGATAAAATATATATGTGATGTTATATTACCATATATGCAAATATCTGTAATTATATCAACTCTACATAATTCAAAAATACAATTCTATAATATTCTTTTAAATATAATTTTATAATAATATATAATGATGTTATATTAGCATATATATAAATATTAGTTATTATACTAACTCTATGTAATTCAAAATAAAATTATATATATAAAAGTTTATGTATATAGCTATAGATATTATAGTGCTATACAATATTAAACATTAAATATGCACAAATAAATATAAGATATAAGCATATGCACACAACAAATTGTAAATATAATATCATAATTTTATCTATTTAATGTTACAATAATAATGTTAAAACACTGTATAGAGATAATGTTTAATACTTTATATTTTCAATATATAATATATAGTTATATGCTGTGATACTATATTAGCGATAATATAAAATTATAATACGACTGAAATAATTCTTAATACATCTTTTTATTTTGTATTTATAGACGAATCTTAAATGATATATATTGCAATACATTTTTTTAACTTATATTATTTCAAGTTTAAACATAACTATACGATGATGACCCTGATTAATCATAACCCTAGATATGATTAAACAATTAAGATCAACAGATGTAGGATCCAATTGGGAAAAGAAATTTCTCCAAAGCTAATTCTACATTTTATAAAATATACATATAACTAAAGTTTTAAATAGTTTGTTTTGGTACCCAGTACTGCATTATTCTTTTGTTAATAAGACAATTCAAGATCATCAAGTAAATAATTAGAAACCACAATACGGAAATGAATTATTGTAAAGTCAGTACGTCAAAGGTCGCTTTTGCATAGATTTTTTGTGACATTGTTAAGTGTCCTCACTGTAAATGTGGCCTGCCTGCTTAGGGACCATTAATTATGGACAATGTGCTCTGCTCACCATAATACAACATTATTTTCACTTGTTCAATATAAAGCATTACCACCATCGTGCACCGCAACATGTGTACTTGATAAAGTACTGGCAGATTTCGTATTATGGGAATATAATAAATGAAAAATAATTGAATAAATCAAAATTTGTAAAATCATCTAAACAATTTAGCTTTAAATTATAACTAATTTCTTTAGTTACAGATTTATTTAACTAATAGTTTTTCACATACTTACCGTTGCTTAGTTCTCGTCCTGACTTTTGGGCTTGACTCAAAGTGTTTTTTTTTTTTTTTTTTTGCACTAGGCCTATTTGGATTGCCTTATTTGTATCTATATTTTTATTTGATCTGTATTTGTATCTTATTTATATATCTGGTATGTTTGATTTGTTTATAAATAAATATGTTTATTTTATAATCATATCTATTTTTTAACAAATAATTTAAACCGAAACGACGTACCATACAGAGCCTAAAAGGCTTGGGGTTATGTTTCTCCAGCAAGGACACATGCTTTTTACAATAAAGCACAGAGAGTGTAAGATAATGAAGCAACAACCAGAAAGGTTCAGGAGAAAGTATATTGTATGTAGATTGTGTGTATTTATCTCATGTCTTAGGGAATATCTATAGGAGGAAAGGAAGTGAATGGCCATCATCGAATGGTAGCCACGATTGCAAGCTTTGTGGTAATGGAAACTAAATTTACTAATCTTGGTAAATCCTGTTTTATCTCTATGTGCAAATAGTTTTATAGCCTGAGTTAGTCTTTTTGGTCTAGTGGAATCAGAATGGACATAACAACACCAAAATCATTACATTGTTTTAGTTTATTTTTTAAAATTAATGTTTAGTTTATATAATTTTTCTATAAATAATTGTTATAAAAGACTACGAAATTACCGTTACCTTATTCTTTGATAATATAAAATAAGGCTTTGAAGAGAGCATCCAAAACCTCATTTTCTATAATCAGGAGTGTTTTCATTTAGTCATATAACCTAAATTAAAATAGACCATGTCATTTTTAAAATTTTTAATCAGATATTTACGCATGGTTAGGGACCGCATGATGCAAAGATGAAGCTGCTCTGCTGCCAGCTGCCTACTCCATTCGACCAAGCATTATTTGTTGCTTTACATACTGGAAGCTTCACTTCTTATTTGCAATATGATAGGATTTACTATCATAATCAGTGAAAGCACAAGAACAGCTAAAATTCCACCAGTGATAGTGTATTACTTACTTTTTCTTTGCCCTTTTTTTTTTTTTTACCCCTTTTAATTTAAGGGTGGAAAAAAAAAAGAAAAAGCAGATTATAGAGTGTTGAGGATGGCTTGAATTCTTAAAGCTTGGTGAAAATTGTTGCGGAATGGCAACGTCTCCTATGATTTTAGGCCATGAGGAAGGATATTAGTGATCAATCAAAGGATGTTGTAAAGACCCGACCCTCTAAATCCCGTGACTTAGAGTACCGAGTCCCCAACCACATATAACATTTTCACATTATATGTAAGGTTGTCCTAAATCTAACAGTTTATGAATATTGTTTGATCAAAATCACTATAACTTTATAAAGAACTTTTAAACAAAACAAGATTGCTAACAAAAGCAATTTATACATACATTTACATCATATAAACATTGTTTAGTGCCAATACAAGACACTACAAAAATTACAGTTTTCTTAAAACAAAAGAATCCTAAAGGATCTTAAGGTCTTTACAAAAAATAGGCTTAACTAACAAGCCTTCTATACATAACTTTTTCCTTATCAAAAATTCTTTCCAAAGGTCCAGGGTGATCGGATCCTATTCGTCCCACTCATCCAGAAATCTCTCGAAATTGGACCCATAGCCCAAATCATCAAAAACTCGTCTCCAATACCTGCAAAGCAGCAAAAGTGAGCCAGAGGCCCAGACACAATAACCAATGCAAAAACAAATCATCAAGTCAATGTAATGCATCACTAGACGGTGATTATCTTTATTACACTTTCTTTCACAAATCAACAAGAGGGTATTCAAACCCCGGTCACGCTTCGGGAATTCAGGATCCTGAGTAACAGCAGCTGCTCAGGGGGTTGATATAAGCAGTCCGAATACTTATATCTCCTATATCTATTTCATGAAGATAATAGCTTCATTTAGGGTTTAAAAGCCGTTGCCCGACTCTACTTAAACTCAATCCATAACATGAGCCTAGTTCACAAGTTCCCATAAACTTTGGACTAAATCATGGTATTTCCCCCTAAGTTTAAGCAAACGTTACTCAGATGCTATTCCCCCCTATCGGCTACCCACTTAACCAAAAGAATCGCTATTGCATCATAGCGTACCATTGCATCATGGTAAAGTCATTGCATCATGACTTGGTTAAGCGCCTAACTAACATGTCATTGCATCATGACAGGTTTATTGCATCATGACAGGTTTGTTGCTCCTTGGACCAGATTAAATAACGTAATAGACATCCAATTCATTCAAATATTAAGCCAAGTCAAATTAAGTTGAATTAGGAATGCCTATTCCTAGCAAACATCAAACAAATTATTGCATACCTGAACCCGTTAGTATATAACTAGGATCTCTCGGTGAAGAACTAACCGAAGAATCCTTAACTGAATTAAGAATATCACAATAATCAATAAATCAATAAATATAGATCTCACTCTCACAATTATACTCATATTATCTCTATATATCACAAATAAATCAAAGAAATTCAAATAATTGAATACAAAGTCATAAATAAGCATTTAAACATCCTATTGTATCCTAGATCACTTAATAAATACTTAATTGCTCAAATAAAAAACTTCGGAAAATTTTAGAAAAATTTTTAAAATTCAAAAGCGCAGGGGATACGCCGGCAGCTTTGAGCCGGTGCTCAAAACTCTGAAAATCAACACTGCCAACACTGGCAGTGTTCAAGGGTACACCGACTGCCTTTCATCCTAAGCCGGCGGCCTTGAGCCGGCATAGAATACAAAACCCAAAATTTTCAAAACGTCCAGAGAGGTCTAAGTCGTCCGCTTACCCAGATACGCGGGCAGCTTTAACACATACGCCGGCGGCTTTGATTCCCAGCGGCCAGCGTACTATATGAATGAATGAACATGACTTTTCTAGCGAAAGCCGGCGGCGTAGAAACTCAAATTGCCGGCGTACGTTCCGAAGAACAAACGCTGGCAATTTTTATTGTAAAAGCCGGCGGTGTAGCAAAGCGGCGTTAAGAAATTTGAATCCAATGCTGCCTCTACGCCGGCGGCGTTGAATTCCCAGGTGCCAGCGTACGTTTTAAAAACAGGCTTAAACGATAAAACACAAATCCCCTATTTTTATACTTCGAAAATTCTATCCTATAACACTTTCAAATCATCCTCAACTACATTTTCAAATTCATATACTATCCCCTATCTACACTACTCAATCTTAGCAACTCAAAACAAGAAATCAACACAATTAAACACTTCCAATTCCACTTCAATCCATTCTAAATTTTCCTACACAAATCCTCTTCACATCCTCCCAACACTTCATATCACTTCTACCGTACATGCACAAACTCACACACTCACAAAACACATTCCTAGCTCATCCCAAGCATGAACAAACAATTTAGATAACCTTCAACTCATTCCAATCAAGAATTCATACAACCATTTCAAGAAAGAAAACAAAACAAAACAACAATCATAATTAAATCAATTCAAATATATATATATACCTTGTCTTGAGGAGAACTTTGATTTATCAAAGCTTGATATTGTTCTTCACTTGAACATGGAAATGGAATTGAAAGAGGAAGAAGAAAAGAAAGAAAGAAGAAGCAAAATTCGTATAAAATAATGGCTGCCCCTAAAAGTAGGTTAATTAAGCAAAATTTAGCTTTAGACATATTCCAAATTTGCCCTTTAAGGCATATATAAATTTAGGGTGCATTTGGGGTGTATTTAGGTCTCATTTAAGGCTTCATTTGGGCATAATTGCTAACTTAATTAAAGAAAACTCTATCAACTAATCTTATGGAAAACCAAGATTGATTTTATAAATCTAACTTAACTAACACCTTAATGTATAAAAGACATAATTAATAATTTTACTACACACACACATTAATACATATAAACCAAAGATATTAATTTCAATATATACATGCAAAATAATACATTTTAGACTACTAGCAACATAACCATTATAATCATCATGCTCATTCAATTCAATACTCAAGATAAATAAATAAACTCATGGAAATTAAATAGACTTTGAACCTAGCTCATTTCAATGTCTCTTGCCAACCAACAAGTAGCTTAGGTCAACAGCAAATTGTAGAGTGTTTGGTTATTAGAAAATTCTATGGCCCATTGTGGTCTTAATAGGACCAACCTCATTAGATTATTGAATGACTCAAATCAATTCCAATCATAATCAAATCTTTAATGTGTTTTTATATAAACTTTTTTTATAATTAATTTAATAGTTAAATTATGGAGGAACAGTTCTATCACAGAACAGAAGTTCCCTCAGTTATTTTCTATTTTGTATGGTATTTTATTTTATATTTATCAACACTGGGACTACTAAACCACAACCTAAACTACATCAAACCAAACCCCACTAAAATTTTGGTTCATTTTCAAAATGATTTGGCTTGAGACTTTGAATGAAACCTTATGGTTCAAATTGAATCAGACCATTTTACATATTAAAAAAATAAAAAATATATTATTTTTTTCATGTAATTTTTTTATTAAAAATTAACTATTTAAGCATTTTTTATATAGTTATATATCATTCATGAGAATAAAGTTAAACTAGTCATACCATATTTTGATTGTTGTAGTGTATCTACAAATAAGATAATTTTGATTTTTTTTCTTTTGTCTTAGTAATCAATCTTTTTCTATTACTTAGTTACTTGTTGATTTATATGATTGATAATATATTAATTAGAAGTGTACAATAATTACAATTTGCACCTCATATTGGGACAACATAGTTTTATTTTATTGAGCCTAGTATATCATTACAATTTGACATAAATTAAGAAAATGAGACTAGTATGCGATTATTGTTTTCTAATGAATGAAATCTATCTCCACCTATAATTGAGTGAATTTTTAATTTCAAATATTATTATTCATATTTATTATTAGTGATAAAAATATATAATTGAAGTTTTTTGATAAAATGTATTTTTATTTTTAAGAATAAAAAGTGGTCCAATTATAAAGTGAATCTGATGAACCCTTTTTTTGTTAGTTTGAAAAAATGATGAATTGAATCGTATAATTAAGTTTGAATTTTGAAAATCGAACCGTAATATGCCGTTCGAATAGGCTTAAGGGGCGATTCGAATCGAATCGAATTACACTGCACCTATGATGACCCTATAAGAGGCATTGTAGGAATTGTTCTAAAGTTGTCATATCATGTGTGTGCCTATAATATGAGGACTACCTCATGAGTCAGAAGTTGCAAGATTGTAATTAATTTATCCCTCTTTATGTATGTACATGTATTTAAGTATAATGAAAACCGTTATAGAGACCTATATTCAATAATCCAATAGGACCGTAGAGAATTAAGTACCCTACCAAAAGATAAAATAAAGTAAACTTAGGTATAAGGAAAAACACCAGCAACTATTAGATAAAAATCTCTAAATGTAGAACGAGGTTTTAAAATATAATAAATCAAGTTTAAAATCTCATCTCTCATTCTAAGTTTCATCTAATAAGCTCTAATTCTCTACCTATCTTGTGAGACATGATCTTTGCTATACTCTGCACGCAGATTCTGTCCAATTCCCATCTTTTGATTGACTTAAAAAATTTACTACTGGGAAGTAAGTTACATCCAGCTTAGTGAGACTAACCTCATATCGTACATTTCAGAAAGGATTCAAGCAAGTTTATCAAACAATCATATACAATGCATGATCAACCACATAAATGCAACAACTATATACAATAATCCAAAAACCATATATAACCCAGCCTTACACCCTACAAGGTTTAGGAAATCAATCAATTACCATCAACATCGAAACACCTTCACCCGGGATCTACAACATAGCAACCATCCCTATATGATATGTGAATTATTACATTTATGGGCTTTCGCTTCATCGTTAGATATTCACTTTATTTATCTCTTTATTTATACCTTTAAATCTTTGAACTCGTTTGGTTAGATCTATAAGTTTTATAAAAATTATTTTTAGATCGAATTTGATTATTTTACCTTTGGATGAAATAATTAAAAATGATTGAATGCATATTATTTATTATTGATTTTAAAAAACAAAATAGTCATATAAGGAAAAAACACTTTTCTTAAAAAATTAGATTTTAAGTGCATAATTTCAAAATAAATGGTTATGTACATGTAAAATCAGAATAATGAATATATTTACAATTTACATAAAAAAATCCAATGTCTATTATGCTTTTTCTATAACCAATTCACTTTCTCTATATTATTTCCTTTAAATTTGTGTGTTACCAGTCCAATAGATAATATAAAAGATATAGATCATATGACAGTATTTGGAAGGTTTTTTTCTTTTTTTTTTTTTCCTCCAACTCTTTTTTGGAGGTTAAATTATAAAAAAAAAAAATACACATGATTTTTTTCTTTTAACTTTTCCACTTTTCATATTTGTTTCCTTTTTGTTACATAGTATAAATTTAGTTACATGAAGTACACATATCTAACAATAGCTTTGTAATTTAGTGACATATAGTACAAATATATATATTGTGGGAAAGTCTATGTGTAGTCACTCAACAATGGTTGCACCGTGTAGTCAGGTTAATAGGTTAGATTTTTTTTTCCCTCTTTTTTTTTTATTTTTTCTTTCCTTTTTATTTGATTTCCTTTCCTGTTCAATTTTACATGTTTTTTTCCCTAACCACTCAAATTAGTCGACAAAAAAAAAATTCTTTGATATGTTTGTAATATTGTTTTAACTTTATGGTTATAATAAAATATATATGTGATGTTATATTACCATATATGTAAATATTAGTTATTATATTAACTCTACATAATTCAAAAATAAAAATTTTATAATATTCTTATAACTTTAATGTTATAATAAAATAAATATGATGTTATATTACCATATATATAAATATTAGTTATTATACTAACTCTATGTAATTCAAAATACAATTTTATATATAAAAGTTTATGTATATAGCTATAGATATTATAATGCTATACAATATTAAACATTAAATATGCATAAATAAATATAAGACATAAGCATATGCACACAACATATTGTAAATGTAATATCATAATTTTATCTATTTAATGTTACAATAATAATGTTAAAACACTGTATAGAGATAATGTTTTACTACTTTACATTTTCAATATATAATATATAGTTGATACTATATATTATGTTAAAATATAAAATTATAATACGATTGAAATAATTCTTAATATATCTTTTTATTTGGTATTTTTATATGAATCTTAAATGATATATATTGCAATGCATTTTTTTAACTTATATAATTTCAACTTTTTTTTTGGCTGATTATATTATTTCAAGTTTAAACATAACCATACCATGATGACCCTGATTAATCATAACCTTATATATGATTAAACAATTAAGATTAACAGATGTAGGATCCACTTGGGAAAAGAAATTTCTCCAAAACTAATTCTACATTTTATAAAATATACATATAACTAAAGTTTTAAATGGTTTATTTTGGTACCTAGTACTGCATTAATTATTCTTTTGTTAATAAGACAATTCAAAATCATCAAGTAAATAATTAGAAACTACTCTACGGATATTAATTATTGTAAAGTCAGTACGTCGAATGTCGCTTTTGCATAGATTTTTTGTTTTATGTGTCCTCACTGTAAATGTGGCCTGCCTTCTTAGGGACCATTAATTATTGACAATGTGCTCACCATAATTCAACATTATTTTCACTTGTTCAATATGAAGCATTACCACCATCGTGCACCGCACATGTGTACTTGATAAAGTACTGGCAGATTTCGTATTACGGGAGTATAATAAATGATAAATAATTGAATAAATAAAATTACATATGAAATAATTTTGAAAAACGTTTGAGATGATAATAATATTTGTATAATTATCTAAACAATTTAGCTTAAATTATAACTAATTTCTTTAGTTATAGATTTATTTAACTAATAGTTTTTCACATACTTGTCGCTGCTTAGTTCTCGTCCTGACTTTTGGGCTTGACTTAAAGAGTTTTTGTGTACTAGGTTTATTTGGATTGCCTTATTTGCATCTATATTTATATTTTTTGTATTTATATATGTATGTTTGATATGTTTATAAATAAATATGTTTGTTTTACAATCTTATCTGTTTCTTAACAAACAATTTAAACCAAAACCACAAACCATATTGAACCTAAAAGGCCTGCAAAGAGCAATTTGTAAGGTGGGGTGTAGGTTTCTCCAGCAAGGACATATGCTTTTTACAATAAAGCTCAAAGAGTGTAAGATAATGAAGCAACAACTAGAAAGGTTTAGGAGAAAGTATATTGTATGTAGATTGTGTATATTTATCTCCTGTCTTAGGGAATATTTATAGGAGGAAAGCAAGTGAATGGCTATCAAATGATAGCCACGATTGCAAGCTTTGTGGTAATGGAAAATAAATTTACTAATCTTAGTAAATCCTATTTTATCTCTATGTGCAAATATTTTATAGGCCGAGTTAGTCTTTTTGGCCTAGTGGAATGAGAATGGACCATAACAACATCAAATTAATCATTACTTTGTTTTAGTTTATTTTTTAAAATTAATGTTTTGTTCATATAATTTTTTATAAATAATTGTTATAAAAGACTATGGCATCACAGCTACCTTATTCTTTAATAATATAAAATAAGGCTTTGAAGAGAACATCCCAAAACCTCGTTTTTGTATAAACAGAAGTGTTTTTATTTAGTCATATAACCTAAATCAAAATAGACCATGTTATCTTTAAAAATTTTAATCGCATATAATATATCTTTACGTATGGTTAGGGACCGCATGATGCATGATTAAGCTGCTCTGCCGCCTACTCCATTCGAGCAAGCATTATTTGTTGCTTTACATATCGAAAGCTTCACTTCTTATTCGGAATATCATAGCATTTTTATTATTATTATTAGTGAAAGCACGAGAACACACAAAATTCCACCAGTGATAGTGTATTACTTACCCCTTTTAATAAAGTGTGGAAAAGTAAAACAGGAAAAAAGTAAAAGCTCTAAGCAGCTAGTAGCTAGTGTTGAGCAGGGCTTAAATTCTTAAACCTTGGTGAAAATCGTTATGGAGTGGCAACCTCCACTATGATTTTAGGCCTTGAGCAAGGATGTTAGTGATCAATCAAAGGCTTGCCAACCAACAAGTAGTTTAGGTCAACAGCAGTTTATATTGGTTATTAGAAAATTATATTGTTTATCGTGGTTTTAATAGAATCAATCCTATTGAATTATTTAACAGCTCAAATCAATTTCAACTTTGATCAGATTCTTAATATATTTTTATATAAACTTTTTTGTAATAAATTTAATAATTAAAATTATATACAGACGATTCCATCATAGGACCATAGAAGTTCCCTTGGTTATTTTCTTTTTTATTTTGTATTTATCTACTTTGTAAATTTACTTTCTACTTCAAATAAGGGTTATAATTAGATGATTAGCGTTTAATTTACAGTTGGCTCAATGAATTTGATAAGTCTATTTTGTAAGCATGAGATTAACTCTTAGAGTTTGTTAAAATGGATAAGCTATCCTTGTTATTTCATGTGGACTCGAATGATTGGATTTGGTCCGATCTATGTAAATGAGATTTTTAGACTCTATAGATCAATTTTGTACACTATTTTATAGTTTATTGATTATTTAGAAAATGTTGCTACTCGTTCATATGTAATATTCACCCAGCATCAGGTTTTCTATATAAAATATATATGTTGATCTCTCCCCTATATCTCTCTTTGGTTATCATAGTTTAGTTTGTCTTAATATTTAAATCTTTCGTTGTTAATGGTATCAAAGATGACAACTGCATTTTTTTTTTTTCAATAATTTAATGCAAGGCACCTCATTATATGAGGATAGAGAATTTCTAGGAAGATACACATTTGTAGTGTAAGTGAACATGCTATTTTCAAAGCCCAAGATAGGCACTACGGAGGAGGTGGAATTTTGGCCTTTTAATTTATTGGGAACATATTGGGTTTGGGGAGGTGTGGGGAAGAGGTCATTGTGGGTGGCTTGGGATTTCTTTTGCAAAATTTGATTTAAAATATAGATTTTTTTTATTAAGCTTATTGTGGAATAGAACCCATGTAGTTTTGAGAGGAGGATATTTGCACTTGGTCAAGCAAAAAATTGTCATTTTTACTCAAAGATTGTTAGTGGTTAACTAGAAGGTGTATATGCCCCGTTGGTGATTATTAGTGGTCCGCTAAAGGATGTTTACAATTGATTAACCGTAACTATGATGGACTAAAGGATGTAGAGCTAAACATTACCTTAGGATGATTCTAACCTAAGAACCTATTTAAACCATCATCAGCGATTCCTAAACTGGAAACCAAATTGGCTAAGGTAGGTTGAAACCAAAAAAGGATCTATTGACTCTGGCAGGTCTAGCTAATTTTGTCTCTAAAACCATAGGGTTCGTTAAGTTTTGAATTGATTTGAGAACCAGATGAAAAACTGTCCCCCATCTTCTTGAACTCTCACATTCTCTCTTGTATTTCATGAATGGAATTAGAAAATTTGTTCATATAAATTTGTTGCGTACAACATGCGTTGTTGTTTTAAAGTAAAAATATGGAGCACAATACACTTTCTTTCAATTGAAAAATATGACAATTGTTTTTTTTTTTTTCTACTTCTAACATTTCATACTAACCCGCCATCTCTTTGAGATGTTATGGTAGTATTTCTTGTTTGCACTTATATTTTTCAGTAATGCTATAAACGAGTCGGGTTGGGTCGGGTTGAGTAGAGCCGAGTCAAGTAAAGCTTTTAAAAGCTCGGGCTCAACTCATTCAAAAGTTATCAAGCTTGAGTTCAAGCTGAGTTTTTTATTGAGCTTGAGCTCAAGTTGAGCTTTTTATCAAGCTTCAAATCTAGGCTCGAACTCAGCCTGTTTAGCTAAACATGCTTTATTTCAAGCTCGAGCTCAGCTTGTTTACTAATTAAGCTCGGGTCGAGTCAAACTTCTTATTGAGCCTCACAAGCTTGAAATTAAAACTCAAGCTAGACTTGTTTAAATAGCCACTTTTTTCTATTTTTTTGAAACCTAAAATTAATATATAAGAGTTTCTCAATATATATACACTTATATTAAGTAGAAATTAGTTTTGTTGTTTTAATTATATAATAATATATCATGAATATAAAACTTATAAATTTGCTAACGAGCCTACTTGTGAACCTATTTAGGAGCGTAAAATGAGTCTATTCACAAGCCAGAATTAAAATTCGGGCTCAGCTTATTTAATTAAATGAGCTTTACCTTAGGCTTGAACTTGACTCATTTACTAATCGAGCTCAAGACCAAGCCGAGTCGAGCTTGAATAGTTCATGAGTAGCTTGGCTCATTTGCAGCTTTATTTTTCAACAATTACAATGATTTCATTTTTCTTTAGAGGATAATCCAAAACGTTAGGAAAGAATAAAACAAGGGGAATACACCCACAAGTGCAACAAAGTTGGAGCCAAGAATTGGTATTCATGATGACACTGATTGTTATGAATTCGAGGAGTACCTAACCTATGACAATGACTTATACCCTCTAGGCTTTGAAATGACTACCCTGTGTACCATCATCACAAGGGGAAAGATTATAAGATATAGAGTCAGATTCAATTATTTAAAAAATTCTTAGAAAAGTCAAACTCAATAGGTTCAATATAAGGATCATCGGACCAATTCGGCCGTTCTTTAATGTTCTTAGTTGTTTTATGCACTCACAAAGCCACAACTTAAGCTTATTTATTTAACAAGTCTCTTTCTAAGCTCATTAGAAAGTTATTGTGCTTGGACTATACAAAGCAAATAAAAAAATCCCTTTATGTTAAAGCCTAATGAGAGCTATAACATAAAAGCTTTGTCTCATAGTTGATGTTACGAAGAGTTAAGTGAATCTTTTTAAGGCTCATCTCTAAAGTCATCTGACATTAAAAACAGTTTCAAAACTCATAAATAAATGTCTCTTCCTCCTTATTAGACTTGTTCAAAAGATTGATAGAAATGTGGTTTATTACTAAAATCTTACCATAAAAGATCAAACAAGTAATCACATCAAGGGGAAAGAAAAAAGCACTATATAACATCGAAGAACTATGACACGCATATATAAATAATCATAATTATTTGTTTTTCCTCACATGTCTCTCTCTAATCACATCCTCCATGTGTCATCAGATCAAGACTTTCCAAGGTCATCCAACACACATTGTGCACATGATCAATTGTCTACAATAACACCTCACATACAAAAACTAGTTACGATTAAAATGTATTTTTTCCGATAATTGATCAAAATGTATTTTTACCTAAATATAATTACAAATATAAATGAAAAAACGTTTAATTCCACAAGCATCTTTCGTAAAGTATGATGATGGTGTAAAGGCTCACTTTACTAGTCTAGCCACTATTTAAGCATGGTACTTTCATCACTTCCCATAACTTCAATGGAATATCCATCGTTACATTATACACTCATACATTGTATTTAGTTTATTGATTTTGTTTTTATTATTGTGGTATAATTACGAGTGAGTGTATAATGAAGCACTACCTGTACCCTATTCTGTAAGATATATATTGAATTTTGTACTCGAAAGCTACTCTATGGTACCTTTTACTCACCCTATACTTTGTAAAACCTAAAGGGTGCTGCATAGCCTGTGCAACCCTTAAATTGTTTTAGGAAAACTCTATATTTTTTCTTTCTTTTTTAAACTTTAAGTTTATAGTATTAAACATGAATTCATGTAATATATAAAATTACCTTATTATAATATATTCGCTATAAATAACATGTGAAAAGGAATTTTGAAAGTAACATGTTAATACATAAATTCTCCAACACATAAAATTTGTTTATATGTAAAATTTGAAACTTGCAACAAGTAGGTGTAAAACCTATTTATATGCTATTAAATAAAATTATAGAACTTATATGAAATTTCATAATTAAAAATTTTTGGAACTACTATATTGATTAGTTTTAGAAGATAAATAACAAATTTATATAATTTGAGAGTGCAAGTACATACATACAATCATAATTCTTCTAAAATAAAAATAATAATTTCTTCTAAAATAAAATAGTACAAGTTTCTTGAAAAATAAAAAATTTCTAAAAGGTAGTTTACAAATAATAATCTTGAATAAAAG
The DNA here is from genome assembly GCA_024138025.1 of Combretum micranthum. Classification (NCBI taxonomy): domain Eukaryota; kingdom Viridiplantae; phylum Streptophyta; class Magnoliopsida; order Myrtales; family Combretaceae; genus Combretum; species Combretum micranthum. The sequence continues at coordinate 114,650 of JAMXBD010002225.1, forward strand.
TAGTCACAAAATAAAAAGTGAAGTATTTTCATTTGTACCTTATATATTAACATAATTTTATAATATTAAATAGGAAAAATACAAAATAACTTGGAACATGTGCCCTTTATATAAAAAAAATGAATTCTGTTTTTTTTTTTTTTTTCATTAGACATTCCTTACAAATATAACTTTTATTTTAAAAAAATCCCCCAAATCAAAAAATACAATAATACCAAAGAAATTGGAGTTTCATTTCAAACTTATACCATTTTGGAGAATCAAACTTAATAATAGTATTTATTTATATAATCTCAATAATTTCTAGGGTATCAGTATAAATTGATTAGAAAAACTATATTTGTGGGAACAAAAAACGCTATAACCTGATGACTCTTTTATTAATCACTACTATTTCATTGATATTACAGTTTTCAATAGGTCAATAATTTTAGCCATATTTAATGAGTGAAAAGAGAAAAATAATCTTTGAAATATTGACAAAGAGGTCAAAATTGTATTTGTAAACAAAATATCATCAAATCTGCTTGTAACTATGAAGCCAAAAATGTTTCAAAATAATTGTTGACATGTTGACGATATATTAGAATAACGGACATGATGAGAATCGGTTAAAGAGGAATCCAATGCAAGTCAATGTCAATGTCAATGCCAAATGAGATCATATATTCTCTAAAGGTCTCTTTCAATGACTCATTTAAATTTTAAAGTTTAACTGCGTAACCATTTGGCTATATTTGCCGAAATTATATTCTATCCCCTTTAATTTCAATGGTGTATGTCTCAATTTGATCATAAAAATAATGGATGCTATCAGCATTTTGTTCGCTTTCGTTTGAACTTGTTAGATGGGTACATTATCTTTGTTTATATTGTGCTGTGCTCCTCAATTACCACTGCACAAGCGGAGTCTACCTATGGCAAAAAATTACCAGATTGTGCCGGATTGCTATGGACTACGCTTGGTTAGACATAAGCATGGTTCAGTTTCGAACCGTGTTACTGGCGGTTTGAGAATCAAAACTAGATTGATTGGCTAGTTCTAAAATCAACTATGGAACCACCGGTTTCACGGGTCTTAGATGGTTCTTTGGCCTAAAACCGGTGGAATCGGCACCACCCAATTCCATTGAAAAATATAAAAATAATATTAAATATATAATTATTAATATTTAAATTATTTTATATAAATAGTAAAATTTATTACTCATTCACAATATTTAATATGTTTATTATCAATAATACAAATAAACATAGCTTAAAATCATACATAGTTAGTTTAAATAAACTTTTCCTAAAAGCAAAATTCATTTTCTTAATAATGCGAAACTATTTTTTATATTGCAATTTTTTTTATCTTCTAGAGTATTTTATAATATCATAATACTAACTATAATTGATATTGTATATATTTGTATACATATAAATGTGCATTCTAAATAAATTTTTAAAAATTTTGGTTAAATAATTTAATACTTTTAGATCAGATAATTATTTAAATTTATTTTATTAAAAATTAAAATTTATTTTTTATTTTTATTTTTTTTAAAAGACGGCTCCCCGTTCCAAAACCAGAATCAGGAATTGGTGGTTTCATGGAACAGGACCGGAACCGTGGAGACGGTTTTGGTTCCGATTCCTCAATTTTAAGTAGAGGTGGGCAAGTGGGTTAAACGGGCCAAGCCGGCCCGGCCCACTTTGGCCTATGGGTTAAAACGGGCCAAAAAATTTTAGCCCACTTTAAAAACGGGCCAAAATTGTCTAACCCTAACCCACCCCACTTTATCCCATGGGTTAAACGGGCCAGCCCACTTTTTGACCCCTTTTTTAACCCACTTATATATTTTGTGAGTTAAATGGGCCAAGTTCCCATTTAACTTATTTATACTAATTAAATAAGATATATATAATAAAAAAAGAGTTTTATAAGGTTTATATATTAATGATTAATTTCCATTATTATTTTAAACTTTTTATATAAAAATAAGTTTTCTAAAATAACTTATTAGATAAAATATTTTGCATCAATTTATCATGCTTTGTTATAATTAACACAAAATTTAATTTCAAGTAAAAAAAAAGAATAACCATCATAAAACATATTTACCCTATAATTATTTATTTTATTTTTATAAAAGTGGGTTGGTGGGTCAACCCACTTAACTCGCGGGCTAGCCCACTTTGGCCCGCGGGTTAAGTGGGTTGGGTAAATTAACCCACTTTTAAACGGGCTAAAAAAAGCTGGTCCTAACCCGTTTTTAAAGTGGGTTAAACGGGCTGGCTCGCGGGCCAAAGCCCATTTGTCCAGCTCTAATTTTAAGACCTAAAACCGACGGTTTCGATTCGATTTGGTTCGGTTCTTGAACCATGACGATGCTTACACTTGGTAAGTAACAGGTGATTTCAAGTAGGAAAAATATTGAGTAGGTGACATACGCCATGTGGATATATTTGTGGTATGTAACTACTAACTATATGCTAGCAAATGGATAATGTAATGGATAGTTTTTAAAGTAACTATCACCTATATACCCATGTGTTAAAAAACTATTTTTAGTTACATACCATGTGTATATTACACATAAGATGTGATACCCACTAAATCTTTTCTTCCTTTTAAGGCATTAAAGATGTATACTATACCTTCATTGTCCGCTTGACAACAATACGTTAGTACAAAATGCCATTTGTATTATGGTATACGTAGTACTACGCTTTCTATTTATTTCTAACTGAATTTGCCTTCAATAGCATCCCTAAATTGGTATCCGATAGATTAGTATATCAATATGAGACACACATCACAAACATATTCAATTGTAAAAAATTTACACCCCACACAAGCTCCATCCAACACTCCACGTCAAACTCCAAAAATCCAATATCTAGTATCAAACTATTCAAACTGTTGGAGATTAATTAAAAAATAAGTGGATATGATAAAAATATAGTTGGTCTATCTTAGTTGGTTATTTCTATATAGTTTGTTTTGATTTTTAGTTAGTAGAAGTATATCGTTTTTTATTTAGTAGATGTGTGAAATCTTTTATCTTTATCATATTAAGATATTGGGATAGACTTTATCTCTTTTGTAAGCCTATTTAATTGCATGATGTTTATATTAGTTAAGAAGTTGAAAAAAAAAAAAACAGTTATCAATTCTAGTGACAATTTTTTTTCTCCTCTTTTATTTTAATGCTAAAAATTTCAACATGGTATCAAAGCTGAGAGGGTCTTGAGGGCTTGTGATGAGTGAAAAATAAAAGTGAGTTTAAACACTTGAGAGATTAAATACTTCAACATTTTTCAATGGCATCCAACAATTTCTCTACTCCTATTCCTATTTTTAAAGGAGAAAATTATCATTCCTAGGCTATCAAAATGAAGTCCTATCTAAAAGCTCTGAGTTTATTAGAGGTTGTGGAGAATGATTCTGATCCTATTCCTCTTCCATAAAATCCAACACTAGGACAAGTCAAAAAGTATGAAGAAGAATTGGCAAAGAAACCAAAGGCTCTCACTTGCATAGATTCAGTTATGTTAGAGGAGATTTTTACAAGTCTAATGGCTTGTGAATCACTAAAAGAAGCATGGGATAAGCATAAAGAAGAATTTGAAGGCAATACTCAAACAAAGTTGATGCAAATCTTGAATCTCAAAAGAGAATTTGAGATACAAAAAATGAAGGAATCTGAAAATGTTAAGGAATATGATAGCAAGTTTATGTCCCTTGTTAATCAAATTACATTGCTTGGCGAAAAATTTCCAAACCAAAGAATAGTGGAAAAACTTCATGTGAGCATATCTGAAAGGTATGAGTAAAAAATTTCTTCCCTTGAGAATGTTAAAGATCTATCAAAAATATCTTTTGCAGAATTGATCAATGATCTTCAAGCAGTAGATCAAAGAAGAACAATGAGGCGAGAAGGAACCGAACAAATAGTTGAAGGAGCTTATCTAGCTAAGACTTCATTTCTAAAAGGAAAAGGAAGAATCCCTCAATCCAACCATTGCAAGAAGTCTGGTCATGAAGAGAAAGCTTGTTAGCACAAAGGAAAACCTCAATGTTTCACGTGCAAAAGGTTTGGGCACCTACAAAAAGATTGCAAAGTAAAAAATAAAGAACAAGCAAATATGGTAGAGATGGTTAAAGAAGAAACTCTATTTTGAATTAGTTGGTGAAATGTGTACAAAGAGATTTTGGAGAGAAATGCTCCAATTGAAGGTTGGTGAGAAAGTGCATCAACAAGATGATGAGAAATGCATCATACAGTGAAGAAAGATGTTTCACATATTAGAAAATTGGAGAGAAGTACTCCATGAAGATTTCAACTTTGCAATTTTGAATCAAGAGGGAGTGTTGGAGATTGATTCAAAAATAAGTGGATATGATAAAAATATAATTGGTCTATCTCAATTGCTTATTTCTATATAGTTTGTTTTGATTTTTATTTAGTAGAAGTTTATCGTCTTTTATTTAGTAGATGTGTGAAGTCTTTTATCCTTATCTTATTAAGATATTGGGATAGGCTTTATTTCTTTTGTAAGCCTACTTAAAGGTATGATGTTTATATCAGTTAAGAAGTCGAAAAAAAAATTATCAATTCTAGTAAAAAAAGATTTTTCTCCTCTTTTATTTTAATGCTAAAAATTCCAACAACTCTCTAAACTCAAACTTCAGCTATTTTCATAAAAGTTCTAGCATGAGTTTGTGTGATGAGTATTATTATTTTCAAAATAGGGATTTGGGGTTGTTCTAATTGAATTTTTTTATATGGGAATCAAGTTAATATAATTAAATGATTGGTCTTGTGATCGTTGCTTGTGTCTTATATTAGATTTATTAAGTTGTGTGTTGTATGGCGTCTTGTGTGATTGCATATAGTATTTCACTTGGATTGTTGGATTTTTATCAATATCGAATCAGTTTTGGTTTGGTATTGATTCAATATCGATTCGGTTTAGTCGGTTTTTAAGTAAAATTATCCGTTTTTCATTTGTAGCCTATCTGTATCGGTTCAGTATCTGTTCCGTTTGAAAACAATACCAAAATAACAATTCAAACAAGCTCGACATTTCCTACTTGCTATTTATTTTTCTAAACTAGAAGGCAATGGATTTGTAGTGGTTATAGTTTAGAAATATGATAAAATTCAAAATATTACTTACATGTAGATTTTGTGCACAACAAAATATTAATTAAAGATATTGAAAAATCTATTTGGATATATTTGATTGTGCATTTAGTGGCAGTTCTAAGCCTTACATGTTTCTATTTCGGTAGGACATCGAGGTGCGAGAATAGCTGTAAGTTGCGATGGTATGCTGCCAATTTATGTATTGTGTATCCTACTATGTAAGTACCGATTTATCAATACGCCATGACCCAATCTAGGTTGCATTATGCTACAAAGACATATAAAAAGTTAGGCATGGTATGTTTTGATCAAGACTACATGTAAATATTAAATAAATAAAAACATACCTGCATGTATTTGGTATTTCTTCATTTAGTCATTCAATAAAAAGGGAAGAAGTTTGTTGTCCCAAATTTGCTATCTTTATTGTGTTCTCGCGAATAAATATTAAAATAAAAAAATCCCTTAAATATAGAGGAAGTACTACATAACACGTGTTTATTTACGAAGACATAATAGGGATAGCAAACTTGAAACAACAAATTTTTATCTCAATAAAAATACCCTGCTCAGTTATAATTTTATGGACATGCTGTTTATGGTAAGGACCAAGGAGTGCATTTTTCAAACTACTTCCTCTCTTTTTATTCCATGTTTTCTCAAAATGGTGTCACATGTGTATATGCACATTTAACAATTGCTTAAGAGTGGACACTCGCTAAGCATATCCTAAGATGAATATTTGCTCTCTCGGGAATGATATCTTTATCATGTTTCAACAAATAAAATCTTGCCACATGTTAAATAAATTTAAAAGATAAAATATCCTTAAAATAAAGCAAACAATTATTATCACTTTATAAACAATGTAACAAGTGTTTATTTACCGAAATAGAATTAAAACTTTATCCTCAAGACAGCAAATTTCCATTCTGACATAGCCAAACCAACTATATCCACGAGATAAATTTTAGAAAATCTTTTGTTGGCATAACAACAGCATCAGTTGCGGCACTTAACTATTGCACGAGTTTCACGTAATTTTTCATAATTTTAGAGGCAATGGTGGCTCGAAATCTCTTCTCGCCATTAACATAACTAAAAATAAAATTAAAAGCAAGTATCAAAATGCTGCCCCTTCTAACCGGTGTCAATTTCCTCTTCTAAATAAAGGTTATTCAAGTACAAATTTTTCCAAGATTGCAATTAGGATTCCATTAATTTCTTATTTAAATATATCTTATTTAAATGTCACAGCTTTGTTGATGAAATAATGTATTATATTGCAACTGCAAATAATAAAACGAGATATGAAATGGATTGTATTATAAGACTATAAACACATTTCCAAATTTCTTACATTGTAAGTCCAAAACTCCCAAAATTATGATTTCAACTTTCCATATCTTTACAAAATATATTAATAGTTTTTATTATCGGGAAAAAAAAAAAATACACTTTCCATATCCTTGAAAAAGAAGCACATAAACCTAGTATAAATGGTAAAATCGTTGTTAGAAGCACCATAAATAGCAAATTTAACATTAATTTAATGTGTGTGTATAGATATAAGTGTTATCAAAAGTTACATTTTAAGAATATACTTTATAAGTAGACCACTATTTGAATGTAACAAATTGATTTTTATAGATTTCATCAGTAATTCACTATACGTTGACTATATATAAAAAGAATTTCAACAGATTTTAGAGATTAGAATTTACCAATATTGTTAAACTCTCGAATCTTGATCTGGACACGTTAGGAAGTCAAGAGTCAATAGATAAATCCGGGTTAAATAACGGGATTGAACCGAGATTGAAGCAGTCCAATTACAAGAAGGGGTTAAGGTTCAATCTTAACCCATTTTTGAAGACAATGAAATTTACATAATGGCAGCATGGAAACAAAAGACAAATGAGGCAGTGCCAAATCCTCTATCATATTAATATGACGATCCTGGGTAAGTAGTTGTCCGATTAGATGTCTAATTTGCAGATCGAAGCACATCCGAATCATCAATGTTTTAACATTAATTATCGCAGGGACCCAGAACTAGTATCCTAGCCTAGCAGTTTGTCTTTCTCATTAGGTTTAGTCAGTTAGGTGAAAAATATCTGGATCTGTGCTGGTAGAGTTTTCTTCCAACTTGTGCTGCACTTGCTTATATGATATGCTATCTTACGTTATGCCATTTAGCTTCTGGCTTTTATTGAAGGAAGATTGTACGAAGACGAAGGGGGACCATCGCATTCTTTAATTGTTCAATCAAGCTTTACTCTGAACTTATATTATGAAATTTTATGATTTATCTAGTAAGAATTAAAAAATCTAGTAAGAATTAAAAAGTACACCACCTGAGCTAGACGCACTGGTAGGCTTGTGCCGCGATCAACTCGATGAGCTAGGTTATAGGCTCGGACGACCCTGTCCGTAGGGTTCTCTCCCATTTGATTTCTGACTTTTGGCGTAAATAAATGAGGGGGAAATAGGTTGTGCATGAATACATACTTTTCAAGAAAATTAATATCCGTGATCTGCACACTTACATATATTATAAGGACCCGCTATCACTCTTATAACTAAAATAAGCGATAACAATTTTCTAACCATATATAACCTATAAGATTATATGTAAGATTGTCTAAAAGAAGTGTTTGAAGAATTGTTTATCTAATTCCACATAGTTAATATAATATAAACTATAATTTTTCGAAACTTTTAACAAAACACACTACACTATTATCATATTTCATGAAGGAAATAAACTTAAGTCATACATAGCTAAGTACATATACACATATACATATATTACATCCAAAAGCTTCTTACAAGCCTTAACAAAATTACACATATAAAGTCCAACTAAAACCTTAAATACAACCAAAAGACTAACATAACTATTCTATTACAAAAATTGGATTCCACCAAGTCTAAGGTCATCTCTAGTCCTTCAAATCATCAAGAAAATCCTTGAAATCAGTTCCATACCCCATACTCGTGTAAAACTCGTCGGATTCATCACCTGAAATGGTTAAAATATGAGCCAAAGGCCTAGTACACAAGTAACGAATACAAATGCAAAGTGATTCACACATGCTTAACCTAAATACAAAATGCAACAACCAATAATTTATTATTCAATTTTTAGTCAATCATACACCAAGGGAGTATTTAAACTCCGGGCAACAAGGTTCTAGTATTATGTCCGCCTCCTTGAGTGGTCCCTACTATTCATACAAACTAGGCAGCCCCACCTTCCGGCGTAGCCCGTAATACTAGAGGATCTTAAGTAACGCATCATGACACTTAGGGGGTTGATATAAGTAGCCTGGATACTTATATCTCTTAAATAATTCTATCCAATAATGAGAAAATACCCTACCTCTAATATGAGCAAGGTACCGCTCTCCGAACCAGATTTAACGGTATACAAGGACAATCAACACTCATCAATTATTAAAATTTTTTTAATTTAGAGTAACTTGATTTCATGTCTATCCTAGCAAAGAAACCAGCAAGTTACTGCGTATCTGAGATAGCTTGGGAATTAATAGGGTTGGCCGAGTGAGGATCTATCACTGTTTAAAACAATATTGAATTTCCCACTTAGTTTAAGCATTAATTAACTAGTTGTAAATATAATTAATCAAAGAAATTCAAATAAATTATTATAAGGTCATAACAGAGCATTTAAACATCCTATTATATCATAGAATACTTAACAAATATTTAATTGATCATATATCAAGCTTTGGAAAATTTTGAAGAAAGTTTTTGACAATGAAAAGTGCAGGGGATACACCAGCCTTCAACGCCGATAGCGTTGAACTGGTGCACAATACACTAAAGTTCAACACTTGCCAACATTAGCTGCGTTTAAGGATACGCCGGCAGCCTTCAGTCTATGCCGGCGGCTTTAAGACGGTGTAGACTACAACTCCAAATTTCCAAAAATTACCAAGAGTTACACGAGGTTGGTTCACGCCTGTGAATACCTCCAAATACAGGCAGCATATCTATGTACACCGACAGCTTTGGATCCTACACCGGCTGCCTTAAGCCCGTTAAAAATTATGATTCTATTCTTATTCCATACCGCCTCTAAGCCGGTGGCATTGGAACCTTAATAACCAGTGTACGTTTTGAAAATTAAACACTGGCAAACTTTTCTAGCGAAAGCCGACAGCGTTTCAAGCGGCTTTTAAAAAATTGGTTTTGATCACCTTCAACACCGCCTCTACGCCGACGGCGTTGAAGTACCAGATGCTGGCGTCTGCTCAAAATTAAACCTATACGAAAATGTTTTGTCTCTCCTGTTTTCTTTACAAACCCTATTCACTTTAAAAATTTTCCAAACTTAATCTAAGCTTTCCAAAACTTGTTATATGTTCTAAACACCATCCAAACAACATAAACTCTACTTCTAATCATTAAACACCCAACTACAACATTCAAACACCAATCACACTTCAATTCCACACTTCAACTACTCAATTTAATTCCACCACTTATCAACACTCCTTACAACTTCCAAGCACTTAGCTAAGCTCACCTAATAGCAAAGCAAAATCTAACATATATCAATACATAAATCAATCAACTCAATTGGCATCTATTAATTGTATCATGAGTTTTACATCCAATAACAAGAAAGAAAATAAAACAAGAATAATTTGGCTTGCATTAACTTGCATGATTAAGCTTTAGCTTGGAGTGATGTTTGAATCCAAAAGCTTGTGATTGATTTTGGCTTAGGGCTTAGGGTTTTGAGATGGAAGGAAGAAAGAAAGAAAAGAAAAGAAAAGAAAATTCGTATGAAATGAATAGGGCTGCCAAAAGAGCTCCTAATTAATCCAAATTGAAGTCAATACTAATCCAAAATTTGACTTTAGGGGTATATTTGACCTAGGGTTAATTTGGTTAAATTTGAAATACATTTGAGTTTAATTTGAGCTTAAAAAGTATGTTTTAACTTTGTAAAAATTCTATCATCAATTCTTAAACAATTCACAAATTATTTTATTAAATTCTAAACATAACACATACATATTAATTTACAAAAGACACACATATTCATTATACTATGCACACATTAATACATATAATACAATAATATTAATTTTATCATACTACACACATACAAAATAACACATATTCAATACATGCACTAATTATATTATTCATGCACATATATCTCATTTCTAAATCATATATCATCTCAATAACACATTAGAATATAAATTAGAAAATTCATGGCTATTTCATATATGTTAAAATGTGATTGACATTTACACATTTTGTATATATAATGTGACAAATAATATCAATTTAATCCTTTGCCAAGTTGGTTGTAAAATTGCAACCTTTATGATGTCCCAATAGAGGCACAAAATTCAATTCATTGTGCTTTTAATTAATATGGTATCAATTACGTCAGCCAATAAATGACTAGGTAATTGAAGTAGACTTATAAGAAAAGAAGAATGTTCAAAATACTAGAGCCTGAAACTGGAAACTTAACTTATTTGTAAACACATCACAATAATCAAAATATGACATGGTTAATATAATTTCATTCTCACAAATAATATATATTTAAATCAATACTTTAAAAAATAATTAAATTATTTTCTAATGCAATGATTTAAAATATATATATATATAGATATGTTTGTTCGGCCAAATATATAAATGTGTGTGTGTTTAAGGTTTTTTTAATGTATAAAAACACTACGATTCAATACCGCAAACCATATACCCTTCACCAAACCAAACGCGGATTGAATCATTTCCAAAAAAATTAAAAATAAAAAATAAAAACAAAAATTTCGGTTCATATTGGTTGTTTTGCACAATCCTAATATATACTACTATCATCAGTTCTATCCTTTTTTGTAGTGTCCGTTTGTATCAATTAGATCCAAGTGCTCGCTTTCATCGTCCATGAATTTCATTGCTTCCTATTCTAAAACACTTTAAATACTTAGTTGTACCATTCATGAAAAACTTTGCCCATGCAAAATTTTAAGTAAGCGACTAAACAAAAACAGATTCAATAAAGGTAAATTGGTGAAAGATAGAGATACCAAACATTTACATCTAGCCTATAGTACATATAATATTTAATTTTTAATATCTTTCATATATTCTTCCATAATCAAAAGTATTTTACCGTGTCAGAATCGAAATAAACATTTCACTACAATAACCTTCACCTTCATCTATCTCTAACTCTTGACATTTATGTTTTGCTTGAGCTCAATCTCATATCTCAATAACTTGGGACTTCAACAAAGATTAGGCAATGATTGCTTTAAGCTAACATTGAGGAGTAATACCAAATAAAGGGACACTAAAGTTGATTATAATACAAGTCATAAAGATCCCTGTAAATTTTTATAATATGTAGAAAATGTTAACATCACAAAGTTGGAACAAGTTCAAAAAATTAATATCTTCATTGTTTTCCTTACTTTTTTCTTCTTCTTTTTTTTTTAGTGTAAAGGTAAATCTTAGCTTGTTTACTTTTAGCATGTTATTTCCTTGTAAAGGAAGCAAATTCCAATATAAGTGCTCTCCTAAAAGAAAATGAATAAATTGTTTATTATTGACATTTGAATGAGTGAATATCAACTTATCAATTATTTTGATAAAGCATATGGAAAACTATTAAGAAAAAAAAAGTAGATAGATAAATAAAACATAAAAAATTTAAAATTAGGTCTTGACGGAATTGACAAATTTATAAGACCTACTGCGGAACCATAAAGGGATGAGCCTTTATGGTTTCCTAGTGAAGAGACCCACGAGGATTGAGTTGGAAAATGTGACGACTGCAGTCCTATAATTTTATATTTAAATATGTAAATCATACACAAATTGTCACTTAAGCAATAATTTTGAAGATATGTTTGTTGTTTATCTTTTCATTAATTTATTTATCGAAAATGAGAGGTTCTAGAAGAAAGGTGTATGAGTCAGACAAGAAATTTAGTACAATTGCCTTGTTGGTTTATATGCTAAATACATATTTGATTGTTTATTCAATAGGATTAGGATGGGCACAATCACGTTCCAATTAAAATTGATTGGTTAAGTGGTTATCTGGAACATAATTCGAAAACAGTCCTTGTCCATTCTAGTTTTTTTAAAGTTGAGATATCAAAATCTAGCCCTTGATGATGCGGGTCAAAATTGAGCAATCTTCTTGTCCTTTTCGCTCGTTGAAGTCCTACTTATTTTAAGCCCAATGCGGGGACTAGATGCATGGAATGTGAATAAAAATATCTAGTTCCATTAGAAAATTCTATTTGTCAATTCTCATTGAACTTACTACCATAAAAATTATTAATGTGGAGACATGCCTCAATACTCATCTTGCAAAAAAAAAAAAAAAAATTCCTTTTTATTTTTAAGTTATGAGCAATGAACATGTGTATAGGTGTTGAAGTAACCACATTTTTTTTACATGCACTGTGGCTCACTCAGTGAAAATCTATTAAGAGTTTTAATATTCAATGGATGGTATATATTTTGTGTACATATATAATAGATAACTGCTAATTATACTTTAACATATTAATAAAGTAGTATGTAGTTTTTAAAGTACTTGTATGAGCACATATTATAAAATCATTAGTAGATATTTATACGTATATATCACACGTAGCATATAATACCTATTGAAACTTTTCTCATAAAGATGTAAAAACACAAAGTATAGACTTTAACTGGTCCTCATTAAGATTAATCTTTCAGAAGACATTGGTTACTCAAATTTATCGTTTTGATTCAATCTGTCCTTCAGTTTTGTATTTAAGGTTGAAACATGGGCAACTTAAAAGTATTCATCACATATAAAATTTTAACATGATAAATAAAGGTTCCATTTCTCCAATTTGCATCCAGTATTTTGCATATTTAGTATTGAACTCAGCAGCAATCAGCAAACGACGTCTCCAGACAAGTTATGTTACATTCCATGCACTCTAAACATCCATCCGGCTAAAGAAATTTGCTGTTGGCAGAATCATAAAGAGCACTGGAGTATCAGGTAGTCTTCAATTGTTAATGGAATCTGACAGTCCTATACTCAAGACTATCTTAACTTTTAGTCAAGAGAAACTTCAAATACTTCAATTCCACAATACTGCATGTACTGAGAAGCACAATGAAGATGGATCGACCCATTGATCTAGCCCCACAGCAAGTCTTTTATCCCTGTCTCTTAAGTGAGACGACCAACCCCTCGGTTTGAAGCTAAATCAATAGCTGCAGTACTCAGTGGTAGGGAAGTGGATCAATGGTCATAAAGATGCTACTTGCCCAGTTACATGTAGCCGAGCCTCCACATAGCAATAAAATTGCCTATTGGCTGTTGAGCAGTGTCATTCCAAAGAGATGCACCTTATGCTTGTCGCCAATTGATGTCCTTCGATTTCTACTGCACTGAATCTTACTTTTAGTAGAATGGAAGCTTGCATTTGCTTATGGTATGGTATCTTCCAAAACTGGTAGAAGGACCTTCCGATGGAATTCGAAGATGGTCTTCATTATAATCAATTGATACAAGGCACAACCCATGAGGTGGGGCAGACAACGCATACTTTGCCAGCTCCTCCCGATCTCGACTTGCTAAAATCATAGGAACAATATTTGGAGGTATTGCTTCTCTTCCAATTTGTAGGAGAAGAGCAACCTCCAGAGAATACATTAAAAATTAGATCCTCAAAGCTCCAACTTTCATAGAGCTTACATGCCTTAGCTTAATCAAATTAATACCGTTGTACAAAGTCATGGTGTTTAGATTAGCTATAGCCAGAAAAGATGAGGGATGGATATTAATAGAAGAAAGAAAGACAGCTAACATAATACAGCAACTTACCATATTCCGAACCTGTCTATACAAAAATCCCGTCCCTTCAACCTCCAGCTGTAAAAGAGGTCCCTGAGATTCACACAATGCCTATTAGATTGGTAACCTCAGCCCTTTTAAGTAACCAACATAATGGTAGAAACCAAAATTGAGAACATGCTGGCAATACGATAAAGCATGTTGCAACAGCCATAACCTTTTCAATGATATCAAAACGAAATATATGCTTCACTGGATCTGGAACACGATCATTGCGTGATGCATTAGCAAAAGCAGTGAAATCATGCTTTCCAATGAAATATTGAGCTGCTTGTTTCATCACAGAAGGGTTCAATTTATAAACACTATGATAAGCATAGTGACGCAGAAATGGGTCCATGATGGTGTCATTATAAATCTTGTAGTTGTACGTTTTGCTATTTACTGAGAATCGGGCATGAAATTCAGGCACTGCAGGGCCAATCTCTCTCACGCGAATATCAGATGGAAGAGTACCATTGAGAGCAGCATGGATGCTTGCCAAGCTATCATAATTGAAAGGAGTGACAAAATGTGCAACCTGAAAGACCAATGACCAGTAAGTTTGTGTTTGCTTTTCATAAGCAGTACATTTTCAACTTCTCAAGAGCAAACCTGACCCCAAGCATGAACTCCAGCATCAGTTCTACCAGCACCAACTAAATGGAGATCCTCACGTCCTAATTTTGTTATTCGAGTCAAGGCTTTTTCCAAGAAGCACTGTATGGTTGGAGGAGAGGGTTGGAATTGCCAACCTAAGAATAAACTTGGTGCATTAAAGACAGCAGAATGAGATTCAACATAATAGGAGAAAATTATATATATTGTCAGAGCGTGCAATTCATTACAGAGAGCAAAGAATCACAGGATCCAACTTTGACAAAATGCATAATAAGTAGGACATTTTCACGAAAATTTGTTAAAAGCTGATTTTTCACTTAGTATCGCATGCAAAAAGACCAAGTATATATTTGTTTTTCCTTTTGTGGCATTGAGTTCTTGATGCGATGTATCAGCAAACCCAAATATAATTTCAATTGCTTAAGTGTTTCATATAGCTGCTTCAACTGTGTTTTGCTTAACAATCACCATTCTTCTTTCTTTTGTTTCTATATTATGCACTAGAGAGCCAACATTAGAAGTGTTCTTAGAGATCAATGACCAGATATTTACATATTAGTGCAAAGCAGAAAAATTTAACAAAGGCAATCAGTGCTAGGGTTATGCACATATAGGTAAAGAAAGTTATAGTGATTCAAATCAAGGATAACTGCTTTGAAATTGTTTCAAATAGAGGATGACTTACATTGAATCCCATGAGAGTTAAAAGACACACAGAATGGTACCCACAGGCCACAGTATGGCATGAATAGTGGTAAAATACAAAAAATATGGTTAATGATAAAGTATAATAACAAAATAAGGCTCACATAATTCACTCAGCTCAAACAGCTGTTATTTTTGTTACCATTTAAAGAACCTTTGACATTAATTTATAAATGAGTAAATTACACCAGAAGGTCACAACATTTGGGGATAAAATCATTTAAAGTAACAACATTTAGGGAGTAAGTTCATTTGAGGTCATAACGTTTCAAGTGGTTAAAAAAACATCACAACATTTAGAGAAGTCGGTCAATTGAGATCACCGTTGACATGTGTCATAACATGCCAGATCTTCTAAGTTTTAATTTTAAATCTTTCTACTGTTGATATATTTCAATGATGACCTTAATTAATCTACTTTTCTAAATTTGTGACTCTTTTTAACCACTTGAAATGTTGTGATCTCAGATAAACTTACTCTCACCTTAAGGTGTAACTTACCAGTTTATAAATTGCATATCCAATTTGAATTTTCAGCTGATAAAGGGGTGACAATGCCATCCCAATCATGGGTTTTTGTTAAAACCATTAAGTGCCAATTCCTCAAAGCTATGAAATAACATATACACTACATTGTTTCATTCTGGAAGGAATTTTATTTATCTGATACCTATGTTTCAATTTTGCATTTTCATATTCCTCGTCAGGAAAATATGTTCCAAGTCAAATCCCATCTCCTTGAAGACCTAGAAAATTTTATGACAAATCACACCAGACATCAATCTAAATCCCACAAAGGGTGCTTTGGAGAGCTCCCTACGCAGCACAAGCTATATTTGACTGGCGCACAAACTTATGTTTTATGCACTTAAATGTAAAGCTTTTTCATCAGAAAAGGAATTCCCGGCAGCACCTGAGAGGCCAAAATCAAGAAACTTCTGCAACATTTTACATTTCACCAAAGTAGGAACCCAAAAAGGTTTGAAACCTTTTCTTCTTTTATCCCCAAGTATCGAACAACACCATTTACAGCTTGAACTTATAGATGTCTTTTCAACTTCAGATTGAAATTTAAAATTGTTAAATACAATTGGGTCTATTTGTTTTATCGTATTTTAAGTCATTTTATAATCACATTTTTGTCGTAGATACATAAAAAACTAACAGTTTTATACCAAACAGATAGAAAACATATTATACTGATAAATTGTAGATACAAATCAGATACAAATATCATACATCAAATACACAAATCAAATTTTCACTAGTGAAATATCACTACTGCAGTTTGAACCGCATAGATTCATTCTCCGTCAAAACTTTTACTTGTCAAAATTAATTCATCTGTCATTAACAGTAAATTGAGATTATCCATTTTTAAAAGAAACCAAAAAAAAAAAATCCATCCACTTACGAACTAGAAAAATAAGCAAACATCATTCATAAGATCTTTAAAAAAAAAGCACGCACACACACAAAACCAAAAGTCTTGTCATCCAATAACAACGAGGCTAGAAGTACGAGGGTAGGACAGAGGCACAAAAGTGTTACCTGCATAATTGGTACCGTCATAGGAAATGACCAAACGCCATTTGTAACCTGGTGCTGGAAGCTTCACCTTGTAGTTAACATCCTCCATAACCATATTCCCAACTCCGACTCCAACCTTGTTCTGTTCATACAAACACAGAACGTGAAGAATTTATCTTATCCATGTGCACAATAATAAAACCAAAAGAGAGAGGAAGTACCATGTTTTTTCTAGGGTGCTGTTGATGGAGTGGAGACTTGCATTGACATGCATAGGAGAGAGAAGACATGCCGCGCGACTCATCCTCTCTCACTCTTCATGAGACGCAGATAGAAACAATGGGATTTAGGTAAAAAAGGAAATTTGCATGAATTAACTTAAAAAAAAAAATTCGAAATAGATAGATACCAGCACCAGGATGTAACATGGCCCAGTCTTGCTCTTGTCGGCTAGATTTGCGTTTGCTGCTTTGGACAGAAATACTAGGCCCGGTCACTTTTTCCGACTGGGCTTGGGCAAAATTTAAATTGCCTCCACAAATTTGCAAAAAAAGATCATTAACGGTTCAATTTATATAATAGAATTACAGTGCAATTATATCATAGAGTATTTCTATGATCCCATCATATAATAATTGAAATATTAACTATTTTAGTGATTTGATCACGATTAAATATAGCATGAACCGTTGAATGATGATAGGACCATAAAATTTCCTTTATATCACAAAATATTTTTTTTAAATCTTGACAATTCGAATTTATAAATTGAAACCCAAACCCAAAAGCTTTGTCAAAGATGTATTTGTATGTGTCAAATAAATTAGAAAAGTAAAAGCAAGTAATAATTATCATTACATAACAAGTGATAAAATATTTAATTGACAAGATAGAAGTAGTACAATATTCAGATAGGAGCAAATTTTCATCTAAGTAGGCCTATAGAGGTTCTAATTTCTAAAGGTTTGCAAGATATGTTGTTTATACAAGCATAATTATCAAACATGATAATTATAGTTTAAGCTATTATTATTCCATTTGAATGCACAATAACTTGTGAATCTTGATAATATTCCAAAAATATTCCTAAATCATACAACACAACACAAATCAAGAACTTATAAATTATAAATTACAATCCCTAAACATATTGCTTGTTTTCCACCTAATGGCTTGGTTCCATTACCTTACTTAACAAATTTGAGCACTCATAAAGTTATCCAATCAACCATGAGATCCATTAAGTGACTCTTTAAATCAACCTAACCTAGTCGATTAATCAATGATATTGAGTGTAACTTGTATGTCTCTCTCTAAAATTATTAATCACTTGGCAAATCTTGCATACTCTCTTATGAATGAACAACCTGTAGAAGTATGAATTCGGAATAATGTAGTTACATGCGTACTATGTGAGTATCACTATACATGGCCTATAAGAAGTGACACGTAATAACACGCCAAAGATGATCAAGAGAGATATGAAATAGAGACGAGGAAGAGTAGACAATCTCAATGTCTCAAATGCATTTATGACAGGTAGAGGAGTTATTGAGCATCAAACCCCACAAATAGTGATAAACGAGTGTTTGATCCCTTGAAACAGAATTTTAGTAACATCTCAGTATTTTTATTTGATTTCTTCTCCCTCAAATGAGGAGGGACTTAAGGCATTTATGGAATTTAGCCATCAACATCTCATTGGATCACATTATCAGTCAACAGTCAAGATGAGTACACTTTAGTGCATGAGATATAATGAGAAAATCTAAAGGATGGATAGCCCGATTCAACGGGCCTATTCTAAGCTCTCCATGCTAAATCTCTCTTAAACATTCTAATAAAAGAACTGAACTTGTTGGACATTGTTACTTAGCCATCAAACCAAACCCAAATAATTAAATAATAATATGTTTATTTTTAAGCCCATTTGCACAACTTTTAGCATTTGTATCTCATTATCAGATATCATATTTTATAGGTAAAGGTTGAAGTATGTTATCTATGTAGGACTCTGAGTTTAAGGGCTAAAGTCTTGTTTTGTGTGGTCTAAAAACATCAATATCATGCTAGTTGTTGCAAACTCCAAAACATTATTTAAAGTTTGCATCATAAACTTCAAATCATACAAATTAAATAAAACTTTAACTTATTTAACCATACATTTAAAAACATTATACAAATGATATAACTATAAAGTTGTACACGTATACCATCTACTATTCAAACATTATCAATCTATTAAAGCACATTAATTTCATTTACCTAAGCCAATTAAACCTTTTTCATTTAGGTTATATTTTACATCCTGATATTGGCTATTGCAGGCCGTTTCATCAAAATCACTGCGGCCTAAGAAATTTTCACTATTTCATAGTTTCCTAGTTCATCTGCCCATTGAATGGACACCATCGGGCTTGGATATTCTCTAAGAGAAAGTACATAAATCGGACTGTTTAGTAACTATTTGAGTTCATTAAAATAAATTTAATTGAATTTGATTCAAGAATAGTCCAGCCAAACACTAATATCATAACCTTTCACCCAACTAGCTTAAGAGTCTAGTCGAGTTTGAGTTAAGTATGAATAATAGCCTAAGTTCAAACAAAGTTTAGGTATTGATATTACTATAATTATAAGAAAATATATTTTTTAAAATGAATCAAATAATAAGGAATTAATAGTGAAGTTTGAACCTATTGAGTAACATTTCAAGTTGAGTTTTAACTCAAAAATTCTAAACTCAAATTACTTCAATAATCTAGTTTGGGTTTGAACTCCAACTTAAACCTAACCTAGTAGCACATGTTAATTTCGCTTCTCTCAAAAGTCATACTGCAGCTGCACTCTAATTCTTATGTTTTTTGCGCGTGAAGGTTTCTGGAGGCCCATCATGTTTGCATCTATACTAGGATTAAAGCATAAGTTGGGCCTTAAAATTTTCTAGGTGGGCTAGTCACATCTTCAAGTCTGGTTTACAGAAGCAGCACCCGTTCTTGTGTATTTTATTTTATCTTATTTTAATGACAATAAATAAATAAATAAATACCAATAAAAAAAAAGAGAAATGGAAAAGAGATAATTTAATATATACCAAAACGTATAGTCAATTTGACATAGAGAGAGATTAAAATAAAAAAAAGAAAGAAATTTCTTAAAGTAATTTTATTTATATCGCCAATGACCTAGTAGCCTAGTGGCATCTGGTCTAGATCCTCGTCCTTGAGGTACCGAGTTTGATTTTCTGTGTTAGTTCATTGTAATGGCCCTATGTGGCAGCATAGGACTCATTGAAAAAAAAATATTTTTATCATATTTTAAAAGCAATGTCTAATTATCATTTATAATTTACAGGAAAAATACTTGGAAAAGCCTGGTTTATAAGGTGTATGCTTTAAAAAAAATGGAAAATTAAGGACCTCTGTTACAGAAACAAAGGACCCAGTTTTCTTGGTTTGATGCATTGTTATATGGTTTATAAATCATTGAGTATTTGTTAACATTACATGCATCGAAATTACACCACATTTTTCTTTCAAGATGATAATTTCTATCGGTCTATTTGAATTGTTGGATTTTATTTATATCGTATTTGTATCTAATTTATATCTGTAACTAATTATTTCTATCATATTTGTTTGGTCAGTTTATAAGTAAAATTATCAGTTTTTCATTGGTATTTATTTCTTGACAAATAACTATTTGAAAATGATAAAAATACAATATCAAAATGATCGAAATAAGACGAAATAAATGGGCCTAAATACACAATCATTTGGTAAGCATCCTAATATATATGCGGGAATTTATAGTTGCATTGCATCCTAATAGAGGGCTATTATCCTATTCCTATTGACTGGTTTGAATTAACCAGCACCAAGCTGTAGAGTGAATCAAATCAAGCTGTTGTGTGTGGTTCTTTTATAATATGGATTAATTTATTTTTTTTCAAACTTTTCAACAGTTTAAATAGTTTCATTTGATATTCCCATGAATTGAATCGTTTTAAATTCACCTGATTTATCTGAATTTTTTTTTAATTATTCCAATTTATATGGGGTTATACTTTTAAACTTATATTACTTTATTAGTATCAAATCTCAACCATTTTAATCTTGAAAACATTAACTTAAACCTCTTAATATATAGTCTTGTTTATCACATAGGATAAAATAGCAAATTTTTATTTCTTTACAACCAATTAAGGTGACATAGAAATTTTTTTTAAAAAAGAGCAATTTAAATGCAAATAAAAATATGATAACAATATCAAATTATAATCATAAAAAGTTAATAGAAACAAAAAATAGAATTAATATAAAAATATGATTTTATTAAGAATAATAAAATAGATGGATCCGTCTTAAAAAACGGCTTTAAGTTCGACTCTTTTAAAGTTTAAACGACATGGTTGGATAGGGAAGAATGCTTCCAAACCATACCACATTTTAGTCACCTAAAATCATCTTTGAATACTTAATAAATCCCGTCATATAATATATGTCAAAGTCAAACTAATCCATCAATCGGTGTGAATCTTTAACATTTTTCCGCAAGCTAATAAGTTTGACGTAAGAGAGGCTAAATCTGCATGTGTTTAAGGTGTACAATGTAATGCATGTTTCTTGTGCTTTTGTGTCGGCAGGACCTGTATGTTTGATTATATTTTGTTCATTTTGTATGTATCTTTTATGTTTTTAAACAGATATCCGTTAAAAAATAAATATCGATGAAAA
Organism: Combretum micranthum; assembly: GCA_024138025.1. Classification (NCBI taxonomy): domain Eukaryota; kingdom Viridiplantae; phylum Streptophyta; class Magnoliopsida; order Myrtales; family Combretaceae; genus Combretum; species Combretum micranthum. Next base: position 136,276 of record JAMXBD010002225.1, read on the forward strand.
ATTAATAATTTTATTCATAAATTATTGAAATAAATATAATAAAAATAATTTATAAATACAAATCAAATATAAATATAATAAGGGTAAAAATTATGGAAGCAAAATACAAGTAAATATAGCCTAAACAGCTGTTTGTTGATTTGCGGACTGGGGTGTACGAAAAGCAGCCAGCAAATAATTTGACTTTACGTTCTTTAATAAATTTGATACTTAATTATTATTGTTATCTTTTTTATGTTTGGTATGTTTGGTGTTGTTTTCCCCCTTAAATCCTCCTTATTGGAAAACGCAACATCATGCATATTTTGCTCATGAAACATCTTTTATGATACGTTTTCTTCAGTCCAATAAAATAATTATTCTACTTTGATTACTATAAAATAATAATCCTTTTATTTAATTTGCAAAAAAATTATACAAGAAAGAAAACTTGCTTTATATAGTGTGGATTGAATAACAAGAAAAATAGTTACTTCTCATATAATATAATTTCTTTTCAAAATATATACATAATAAAAAATAAAATAACATTAAAGAAATCTTACTTTTTTAAGATCTTATCTCATTCCAGTAATCTAAACCCAATGCCAGGAGTTTGTAAATTTGCATTAAAGAAATTATACTTCTTTTTAATGTCTGAAAACAAAAAGTTATGTTGTCTTGTGGTCGATAATATAAGATAGTATTTTGTTATATAATTTTTTATGGTACAGAACTAGACAAAATCATTGCACCATATTTGATTTATAAAATATATCTAATACTGGATTAAACTCTCTCCATGAGATTTTGGACAAAATTTAAAATTTTTATCCCTTATATTTCATGATAAAAAAATATTGGAACTGGGCAAATATAAAATCTTTTAATAAAAATTTTATCCAGTACTATCTTATATAATGCATGCCAAACATGATATAAGAGGATTGTACTATCCAGTTCTTCCTAAAACTAGTAAATAAGCAAGTTTTTATATCTATTTATTAATATTCTATCATATTTCAATAAATATAACATTTGTTGCAATCCACTAACCATTAATCATGAAAATATGAATCCATTGACAAGACTACAACAAACCTAAAAAGTTTTATTAACTTGTGATGCATGATTATAGGCACATGCATTTAGGTATATTGTTTGCTAATATAAGTAAAGAGCAAATAATTGATCTAGCTTTAATTAAACATTGAGAAAATTACAAGTGAATGGATTAATGTTTCAAATTAAATTTATGTGGAGTATATAACTATCAAGTGGTTAAAATAAATTATTAACATTATATTAAATGTGTCGCTAATTCTAATCCCACGAAGTTTGAATGTTGATGATCTATACAGGACTTGAAAGAATCATAAGCCTCCAAAATAGAACACGGTTAGTGGCAATGTGGCACACATGGGTTAAGCTTAGCGCGACCACTTTGATACTTAAGTCAGCAAGCATATCGATCCATAAGTAGAATATGAGTCTAAAATATAATTCATGCGACATTACAGATCCCTTAAAGAGAAAAGGATTATCTATATTTAGATAATCACAATGGTTGAGTGTGCCATAAGATTATGGGAGGGTGGACATTTACAGTTATGGTAGACGTGAGGCAAACCCATTAATCCGCGTTCGCACGTACTAAGTTCGATTAAGGAGGACATATCAACATATGTCAAGATCAATGCCGATCGAGTGTCGAAGAGTCAATTAATAAGTGAGCCAATGTTTTAAATACACTTGTAAGGCTTCAGGTTGTTGTTGCGTGGAATGGGTCCTAACCCAATGGATCGACCCATATGGCTCGTGGGCTGGATTTGACTAGGAAGGCCCATGGTCTAAATTTGACCATCAACAACGTGATCAAAGTAGGTGATTCCATTATGGTGCCATTACAACACTTTCATATGATGAACAATTTCATATCGTGATCATGTATTATGTTTACAAGATAGTGATTAGACATCTATTTGAATATTTACCTTAACATTAATCGTTTATTTTGACCTCTTGAAGATCCAATTCCGATCAAACTTGATCCAAAATTTTGATCCTTTCAATTGTAATTTTCCCAGTAAATATTAGACAAATTGAAAATATACTCTTATTTTTGTTCCATATGCACAGGGCCTCCTCCTTTTTAAATAGAATGTAATTTGGATTCTAAATCTTTAAAGAAAATGTTTTTAGGACTTAATTTTTTGCTAAATGAAATCATGAACCTATCAAACCTCAATCAAGCTCAAATGAAATATTATGTATATATCAAACATTATCAAATTTAGATCTAGTCCAAGGTTTAGTATTAAATACGACTAAAAACCCAATTTACCCATATTCAGTTCTAAGTCTAGTCTATTATTTTAATGGTTTTTGAGAACTATCCAATCCTTATAAAATATGGAGATTTGTGGAGCTTAAAATTAAATTATGAATTTAACGAGATAAAACAATATGATTATACTAAAATTTGATTAATATAACTGTTGTGTGACATGTACTAAATTGGAAATAAACAAATTGCTGACTTTTGAAATAAGTTGATGGAAATGTTTGTGAATTGAGTTCAACGGTCTTAGTTGATTTGAGTTCAAGCTTGTAATATAGCGATTAAAGCTGAGCCTTAGCAAAACAAACATATACCTGGTCTTAGTTGGCGTCATGAAAACCCAGCACCCGATGGATCTAACTATCATGTACATATGGTCAATACTAGTGTCCATACACCATACTATATCGCCATATATATATATATATATATATATATTTATTGCTATGCCTACTTTCTAAATTCAGTAGATTGTTATTAAGACGAATGTTGGTAGTGGGCAGCTGAAAATGATGTGATTCAAATAATCGAATTAAATGAAATTTGTGAAAAAAGATTTATTACAATTATACGCGTTACCTATTACACATACATGATATATTACTAATAAAATTTTAATATATATATACACACATTATATACAAAACACGAGGGTAATTGTTTGGTTGTTCACCTGCTTTTCCTTTTTGTTTTTTTTTTTTTCCAATTCGTTTGGAATCTTTTTAGTGTTCACTCAAATTGATATATTTGCAAAGCAAAGATGAAAATTTCCCATAAAGCGAGCTTCTACGGTCCTATCAACAGAACAATCCAATCAACCATCTAATTGTTAAAATAAATATAATAATTAAAATATTAACTATTTTAATTGTTAAGTCATGGTTAGATATTATGTGATTATAGAATTTCCCATAAGTGTGTGTGTATGTATATACACCTTTATTTTAAAATTAAATACCCAACAAAACTCTATAAGTTGCACTTAATTACCTTTTATTTTATTCATCATTTTTACAAGATTAACAATTAAAATTTTCTTTTTCAATAAATAAATATATTTTAAAACCTCTTTTATAAAAAGCACTGGAATTTTCATTTTTGAATTCCCATATCTTAATCACAACTTTTATAATAATTACAAAATAGATACACATAAAATGATCTAAATATATAAAGCGAAATGGCAAATTTGGTACCTAAATTTTGAAAAGGTCAATTTAAACCTAATCAAAATATTTTCATGACTATTTTTACTATCTCTTTAATGTCATTTGTTCATTTTGCTAACATGAAAGAAACACCTTTTAGTACGGTGTTAAGAGAGGTAGTAAAAACTTTAATAATAAATCGCATTTTTCATGTGAGCAGACAAAACAAATTATCCTAAGGAGTTAATAAAAATATTCACAAAAAAAAAAAATTAACTAGGTATTAGGTTAACAATGCCAAAATTTAGATACTAGATTGAATTTTCATATCAAACTCTGGTACCAAATTTGAAAGTTATCAAAATATAAATCCATCTCATATGTAGAATAAGTATGCAGGTGAAATATAGATGAAAGAACAAAAAACGATAATTTCACTACCATGTATAAAAGTTTTATTAGTATTGACGTTCCAATGTATATCCACATCTCCGATAATTGGGATGCTAAATGCATGTGAAAATAAATCGAGCATACTACTTGCAATTCTAGGTAGTCGCTAAATTATGCGCTTAAAATTTTTCCTTTCTACATTGATTTATATTCTCTTTCTACAAATATTTCTTTTCTCTTTTTTTTTTCCAAATATATACTTTACATTGAATACCATAGATTGCCTGAAAGCCGTGCAAGTTGCTAGTCCTGGCCCTCATATAATGGGTATGTTTGTTTTGACTTTTTTCCAGCAGATACAGATACTTTTTCAAATTTTTTTTTAACAAATTATTTATCAAGAAATAGATATAGATAAAAAAAAGTTGACAGTTCTCATCAAAAGATCAAATAGAACAAATATAGATAAAATTTAAATTCAAATCAGATATATTTACACATATTATTTTAAAAAAATACAGATACAGATGAAAAATAGACAATCCAAACAGACCCAATATAAAGAAGCACAGGACCACATTAGCTTCACAAGAAGAGGTGTTGAGCCATAAAGACAAAGGTAGTAGGTATATGAAAAAGTGTGAGAACCGAGAGAGAGAGACACACACACATATATATATATATATATAAACTACTGTTTTTTTTTTCTTTTTTAGCTTTTTTAATCTTTTTTCCCCCAAAGTTAATAGGATGATGGCCCCATGGTCTATCTCCGAAAAAAAATATCTTGGTCTTCTAGTAGGAAGTGCATGTAATGCTTTAAGCTCAAAAGCAGTTAAACCAATAGACTTTTTATCCAATTGATTTAAAAGTTTCTAATAAATTTTTACTTGACAATACTATATGATAAAGAGGATGAGATCAGGTGGCGGACAAGACTCTCAATCACAAGGATAATGCTTATCTTTCGTTATTCCTTAGACATGTGAAGTACCTAAATCTCTATCTTGATCATTAATAATTCAAATTTAATTAGGATACTAAAGTTGATATAAATATATGTTATTTTATATCATTCACTCCAAATACTTATTGATACTTATTACGAAAAACTTCCCATCCTTCTTTGGTATAATATAATACTCGGTAGATTTTTTAAATAAATTCTCTTATAACTTTACCAAATTAGTTTTTTTTTTTTATAAAACTGATCTCTTAAGTTATTAAATAGTATATCTATATCCAATCATGATTGAATAATTAAAATACTTTATGTATTAATTTCTATAAATAATTGAATAGTTAGTTTGGTTATATTAGCATTAAACCATATAAGTTCCCCCAATATCATAAATATAGAGAACTATATTATTATTAACTTATGGATAGCATAACCAATTGTTGGGGATGTTATTCACTTGAAAGGCATTAATCCATATGAAGTGACATAAAAATGAACATCTTGCCCGTGAACGTTCATTTATATAGTATCTCTAATAGATGTTTACAATTTTATATTTTCACCAATTAAAATTGTTGTAATTTAATGATATATATATATATATAGTATTTCTAAAAGATAAATTAAGTTTGATTCCTTCTTCAATATGCACTATACCGAAACAACAAATGGCAAAATAACACATCTCATTTCCAGGCCTGGTTAACAGTATGTTGTGCGATATGACGATGGGGTAAGAAATTCCATGTTTGTTTTATGATTATTAGTTTTCATGTTCTCAACATATATGCCACTGGTAGGATAAGGGCTTTTTGAGGGAAAAAATCTTGCTTCAGTAGGTCCAAATTTTGCCTCAATAAACCATTTGAGGTGAAAATTTTGCCCTAAAAAAGTTTGCCTCAATAGGGTCACCATACTATGGTCTAGTGAGGCGAATTTCACCTTAGAAACCCACTTTGAGGTGAAATTCTCCTCAACTGTGCTGAAGAGGCGAGATTTGCTTCATAATATAGCCTGCCTATAGAGACGAACCTCACCACTTAGTTTGAATATGTTATTTTATGTAAATATTTATTTTAATTCGAAATTTTTGTAATAATAATTCAAAATACATTAATATATTACTATTTACACATGTTATAATTGAAAATATATTTTAAATTTCTTTTAGTAATTATTCATATATTTCAATGTAAGGCATATTATAATTATATTAATTATTAATACTATTTATTAATAAAAAATAAAACATATAACTAGCTTATTTACGTAAAATGAATATAACTTATAAACCTACCACAAAAAAAAAAAGAAATCAAAGAAAATATTAGTTAAATTTTCAAATTATTTACGTAAAATGAAAAGATTAACAACCAAATATTAGACTTAATATTTACCGAACAATTTGTAATTGGATGCAGATGAAAATTGAAACTTTACAAGACATTTGCAAGAATTTAACCTACAAAAAATAAGAAGTGTGTTAGACAAAATAATTTTCCTATGAAAAACCTGGGTTTAGAAAATATATAGTGGAATCATGAGGCGAATTTCACCTCTCAAAACATGAAGTGAAAGTCCCTCATAGCCAGCATATGAGGCAAAATTTGCCTCAGTAGCAGTCTCAAAGGCAAATTTCACCTCTCAAAAGGGTAGTTTCGCCTCAAAATTACAATTTCCCCCCTCGAGTACTTTTAGAGACAAAATTTGAGTGAAAATTTTGCCAAAATTTTCAAAAAATCTGCTTTAAAAATTTTTAATTTTTATTAAGTACATTTAGAATAATACATATATATATATTGTCTTTATTGATAATGTATACATATGTATGTCCATATTTTTATCACTACATTTACATTGCATTAATAAAGTATTTTTTTATTGCATATATATACTTAATAAATTAATTACATTATATGAATATATATTTTATTATCAATACCTATAGATTTTAATGTATTTACGATTATGTCATGTTATATATAATACCATGACACAGTAAAAAAAAATATCCAAGGGAAATATGTTATTTTCAACACGTGAAATAATATACATAACATGTCTAATAGACTAATAGAAACACTAATAAAGCATACAATATAAATATATATCTATCTATCAAAAATACTGTAATGAAGATATATCGTACTTAAAGAAATTAAGGTTTAACAAAAAAAATAAAAATAAAAAGAAGCAGATAACAAAGGCAGATCTATCCATGCCACCAATGTTAATGAAATTGTGTTGAACTTATGCTAGAGGCCATCTGTGTTGCAAAGGCGGAAACAGTGGAAAGTGAAGATGGATAGTATCCTTAACCCTGTATAAGAGCACTTTGAGAGAAACTCAAACTTGATGGGTGATTCATGCCAGGATAAGGAATCAATTCGCACATGGCTTGCCATTAGGAAGATTGATTGGCCAATATGGAGGTGGTTGCGGCATAAATTCTGATGCCAGATGATGCCACTATGGCGGAGCCATGCCACCTGGTGATCCTACTATAGGCAGAGATGGGGTGGAGGAATCTGATGACCTATCATCCCGTATGGCATGGAATGAGGCTGCTAAAACTACCATGATGGTGTAGGCAACACCAGCATATAGGCTGGTTGGCTCAGACCTGCACTGCTAGTTAAGTCATCCATAGATGGAGGGTATGGAGGATACTACCCTTGAAAAGGCATGGAAAGGGGTCATCCACTTGTCAACATACGTAATGTCTCCCCCATCTGAGCCACCTTCTACTTCAATTCATTAACCTCAATGCCGGAGCTCATAAAAGGGTCCTGAACGAGCTGCTCATAATAATTGTGCCTCTTTGGTGGAATCGAGGAACCATATCTCATCCTACGTTGGTAGCCTAACCTAAAATCAAGGACCTCCTCCATAATGGTAAGCTCACTCTTAGGATCCTGGCCTGTGGCAACAATGCGTGCCGCCTTCCCCTCCTCTTCACATTCATCCATACATGCATGGAACAAATGACCAGTAATTTTGTTAATAATTTGAATAACTGTGCACAAAATAAATCTAAAGGAATAATCATCAAGTTTTCTTACATAATTCGCTTGCAACACATCCAATTCCATTGATCGGTTTCTTGCCCTTGGACCCCATGAACATGAGTGCGTTGTAGTTATCTTTCGGCGAGAGATTTTGAAATATTAAGTATAACGCAAAAAGCAATAATTATACTACGTTAGTGCATATACAATATGATAATATACTGATTTGATCTTCAAGATACAATTATTTACTTACATTTGTAAGTACACAATACATCATGGGCTACTTCATCCTTCCTATTGCAATTACTCAAACAACAACAACAACAACAACATGGTTGTTTATAAATGCTTATTTATTCTTATAAATATTTTATTAAAGAATTCACGATGATTGTTACATCTATTTTTATAATAAACTTATCTCATATAAATTGTCAAAGTACCTATCCTTATATAGTTTTTTCCTATCCATATCCCTGGTTGGTGAAACACATAGTGTAATATTGCTAATAGAAAATTATTTGTCCTAATCGTACATATAAGGCAAATGTCATGCATAGAAGCTAAACTTTAGTAAAATATACAATTATAATAAACTTAAAGTTTGAATTTGATCAAATTAGTACTTGAATTTTTGAAATTAATCAATTTAATACCTATATGAGCTTTTTGTACAAACCAACGGTATCTCCGTTATGTTGATTAAAAACGCCACGTAAGATGAAAGTGCTAGGTATTATATGCATGCATAAAAAGTTATTTCTTGTACCAAATTGATTATATTTAAAGTTTAAATATCTAATTATATATTTTATTAAAGTTCAAGTATCATTTGCTAAATTAACCTTATAAAATAGGTAAAGATTTTGAATTGCGTTTCAAAACAAAATTTCAATTGCCTTTACTCACATAACCATCAAAACCACACAATTCAATCTTAAAAAAAAGAAGGCAAAATTACAAAGGGATGACATGTATTTAGTACTTTTACAAACAAGCTGCCTGAGTTTTTATTTTTAACAGATACATTACTTGTTTTTGACATTTTGGTAAACAAGTGATCTGAACTTTATTTTTATAAATACATGACTTGTATTTTGTACTTTTGAAAAAAAAAAAAAAGTAACATGAGTTTTGTCTTTTGACAAATACATAACCCGTGTTTTCACATGTTTGTTATTTATTATTAACACAAAAATATAGGTAATGTATTTGTGAAAAAAACAAAACTCAGATAACTTTTTTGCAAAAGTACAAAACACACAGGTTATATATTTATCAAAAATAAAACTAAGATCATTTGTTTTCGAAAATGCCAAACCACATATCATGTGTTTATCAAAAATTAAAACTCAAATTACTTATTTTAAAAAATACAAAACATGATATATGTTTTTATAATTAATCCTAAAAAATTTATACATGTTCCGACAAACGATTATGTGCCTCTCAACATGTACACACAGTATGCTTTTATATTCACGGATTCGGTTATGTCTAGGCGTTCATGCAAGTACCGTCGGTACGTGGAGAAAAGCTAAACACGAGATCAAAGGGCGGACCCAAAACTAGTACGGAGACCACACCAGCTTGAACGTGATGTGGTGTGTCTTTTTAATGTGTGTGGGGGAAAGTAAAAGCAGCCAAAACCGATGGGGCTTATCAACCTGCGATTTACGGGGTCAGGAGTCAGGACTGGGACCATCACTCACAGCATGGGTGGAGGACCCCAATTACCTGCTTCTCTTCAAAGCTTTCACAAACATGGCCGCACAACCACACGTTTCCACAAGGGCTCGCCCACATTTTATTTTTCACTTTCACAATTGAGAGTAGCGACGAAAAGGTCTATTTCATATTAAAAAAAAAAATTTGTCAAACCATGTTAAATGGGTAATCATAAGTTTGAATTACCATATATCTTGGGTATCGTCATTTATGAAAATGCCTCAGTTGATGGGCCTCAAAGATAACTATCTTATAATTGAGAGAGGATAGGAAAAATATGGTAGCATTTTAGTTATCTATTGATATTTTACTTAAAAAGGGAGGGAGTCAGTAGCTGCCTTGAAATTGTCGTCTTATTGGTATACCCGTGAATAAATATGTCTCAAGTCTGAAAAGAAAATAAAAATCCCCACAATAATACAACAAAAATTTATCGTTTCATGACATGTGGTAAATATTTATTCATGAAGATAAAGCTACAAATATGAGTAGCGGCCCGCGAATCAGTTTAAAAACAAGAATAATATAACATCTTAGAGATTATCTATGTATGTTATGGAAAAAAATAAATTGATACATGAACAACAAATATTATAATATTTTTTAAAATATATATATTTATTGATTTAAACATAATATGATATTTAATAAATCATTTTAAAAACTTTTTTTTATATGTAAGTAATCAAAATAGCAATAAAATTAATCGTTAATATATATCAAACCTTAAAATATATAAATATTCTAATTTTCACATAAATTAACATTAAAAAAAAAAAATAAATAATTTTGGCTCTCGGGTCGGCTTGTTTAATCCACAGGCCAATGCGAGCTAGGCCCGGGGCAGAGAAAATCTGACCCATTTAAAAGCAAACCAAAATAGCCCAGCCCGTTTAATCCGCGGACCGAGCTGGGTCGGCCGGCCCGTTTACCCACTATTTCCAACTCTACACGAGGATAAGGTTAAGACAATATTTTTGAGACAATAAATTTTCATTCCACTACCTACATTTTGGGTGTTTTCTTCCATTCTATATTTAATTTGAAATTGTTAAATATTATATTTAGTTAAAATTTTACTTGTGATCAAATTTACTATCTCATCTCAACTTTGTCATACTAAGATCCTCAACCAATTAGCATTTGCCATGATAGCTTTCTATGATAATAAAAGTACTAGATTTAACAAGTAAAACTTTATTTAAATTTAAAATATAGTAGATTTGATTTTTTTTGGAATAAAACTTAATAAATAAAAAGTCAATTTGGTATGATATTTAATGATTTGAAATTTCGGACATAAAACTAAAACATGAGATCTGAGTTGGAATAGTGGTTTTGGCACTTATCCTATAAAGAAATACATACATGTGTGCTAAATCATAAAAATCAACTGTATTCATTGGTCTACTTGTGAAATTTCCCATGTGGGGTTCTGGCTATATTGATAAATAAAATAAAACAAACGTCGTTTTCTAGCATTCGCCATTTGGCGCGACTCTCTATCCCAATAGTCTCTTCTCTACTGCCTACTCCTCTTAGATGCCCAAACGAAAAATGCCATAAGCTTCTTGTTTTCTACTTTATTTAATAGCCGAAGGATCTATTTGTTTGCCGATAGATTATAAATATAAATATTTTTTAAATTTTTTAATAAGTAATTTATAAAAAGTTAGATATAGATAAAAAAATTAACAATTCTCATTAAAAAATAAAAAAATCAAATATAAATAAAATATAAATATAAATCGAACATATTTATAAATATCATTTTAAAAAAGATACAAATACAGATAAAAAAACAAACCATCCAAACAGACTCAAAATGTGACATTGAAATGACTCTCCTCCCTTTCCCCATTTTTCTCATTATTGTTGGACCAATCCCTAATATCTTTTTTTTTTGGATAAAACACTTATCTATTATTTCAAGAAAAAAATTATAAAAGCAAAGATCGTATTAAAATTATTCATCAAATTATCATTATTATATACATTTTAAAAATATAATATACTAATTTACACGTGTATCATATTTTTCAAATATTATATAGCAATGCTACTCAGCCAAACGTATAAGTCGAGCAATACGATTTGCATGCGAACGTCTAAATTATTTTATGTATGATATATTGATCATGCGATAAACATAAAAACGTATATCCTACGCATTACAATAATTACATAATTATTTTTACCTTAATTATATTTATCTAATTCTTTTTTAAGATGAAGGCTAAAAAACTAAAAATCTAGTCTTTTTTTGATTCCTAAACTTATGAGCACCCCGTGTCACATCGATTTTGCGGTGTTTATTTGTTTAGGCATGCAAAAACATAATGATTTTTTTTTTTTTTTTTTTACTTTTTCCTTTCCCCTCTCTCTAAAAAGATGTGATTTGTAATGTACTCGCTCTGAGATTCTAGCGCACGTGATCCTGACCTTGTGAATCAACTTTTTCTCATTGTGTCCCCATCAACTGTTACTAGTGGAGACCATGAGTACATGTGTCATGGAATCAACAGTAAGCTAACAATGTCTTTTTTGGGGTAGGTAAAGTCATGTGTTGTCCGCTTGTCAGCAAGCATTAGGAAAAAAAATTATTTAATAAATTTACTTTAAATTTAAGTATTTAGCTTTCGGATATGTGAATATAATAATAATAGATATCAATGTCACCATAGATGGAATCTGAACTTCGTATCATTCTACTGTTGACAATTAGAACAATTTCGAGCCCAGTATTTAATAATCAAAGAAACCTTAGCATATTACACTTAGATTTCTTGCAATTGTTCTCTCTCTCTCTCTTCTCTTTATACCCAATAACGATGTACCAAACATGCCACTTGACATTTTCCTTTTTTTTTTTCTTTTTTTTTTAAGCATGCTAAGGATTAGATTAAAATGAAATGAAACCATGAAACTAGTAAAAGTAAGAAAAGAAAAAAGTTTTAAAAAATCTAAAAAACTAAATGTTTGAAATATAATCCCAAAAATACTAGGCTTGAGATATTAAAGGAGGTCTGAAGTGATAAAGAAGTAGAAGTATTATCTAGTTTGATTTGAAGGAGTGAAACAAAGAACATCCCACCCAAGTATTATTGGTTAAAAGGAGGCGTGAAAATAAAAGCTTGAAACGTGCTAGACACTGTCCTTAAGAATAATTCGCCAATACTGATGGAATAATGGTGCATCCTCAGGATTTAACAAGCCCTCTAAAAAATCTAAGTAATAGGAATAGCAAAACGAACGAACGAGCAAAACCCAACAATTGAAGAAAAGAAGAAGAAGAAGAAGTAAAGTAGAGAGTGTAAAGATAATATTATTAGAAAACAGATTATTAATGATCTTAAAAACAAATAATGGTAATCTGAAGAGATGTGCTGGGGGAGGGGCGAGGGGTGGTTGGTTTGGGAATCCACGAACTTACACTAGCTCGAACTAGACTTTGTGATTGTGCATGCAAGCTCATACCTTTCCATCACCTCTTTGCAAGCCTATAAAGAGAAGCAAGTTAATAAACAAGAAAAATGAACAAGGCCTAAGGAATATGAAACTTATTCCTTTTGAAAATATATATATACACACACACACTACAACATACGACAACTATCCCCTTTAGTATGACAATAAAATCAAACATCTTATCTTGCTTAAATATAATTCTTAAATAAAATAAATTGAAATAAACAAAAATTGAGAAAATTATTAACATAATTTCATTTTATAAAGTATTTAATTAATATTAATCCAAACGCTAACCCTAGTTTTCATTTTCTTCTACCTACTTATTCCAGTATTCTCTTCCTATAATTTTCAGGTAGCTAGATTTACCTGCCTCTAGCAACAACACCTCTTATTTTCCTCCTACATCCTTCGAAACCTATTCCTCTCCTCATAGCTATAGCGATGTGTGCCAAATCTTTTATGACACATGAATATGTCAAACGATGCATAAACTATTAGTGTATTCTAAATTTTCATGAAATTTGAGTTTGAAGTACGTGTGGAAGCACTTCATAAAGGCTAATTGAGTTGACAAATCTATCTTCTAAAGACATACAAATATGTCTAAAGTAGCTGAAAAAAAGAAAAAAATTACTAAAATATAGATTATTTAAAAAATTATCAAAATTCATCACAAAATTATATTTTATAGTTATACTTTTATAAAAATATAAACAAATCGCATGAATAAATTGCAATTTCGATCCATGGGATGACACAAGCTCCAAAGCAAAAAGGTAAAACACGATCCCCTTTTTCTCTAATTTGATTTTGCAACTGGGTCCTATTTTACTTTTCTCTGATTTGATTTTCAACTTTACTTATCTCCTTCCACTACAGTTCGTGGTGATTTTACAATTAGGGTCTACTTTACACTTCCCATCGTTGCTTTGCTCCACCAGATCAGATGCAACTCGTATGGACAACATGTGCTAATGCCATAGACATATCAAAATCACATTAATAAAATGCGATAATTCCCAGTATTTATAACCCAATCGAAAGATGTGATTTTGGTACTATAATTTGACAATTAATTAAATTAAATCTTAGTTAAGTAATTAATTTTTCTATATACCTTATACAAATAAAAGAATTTACCATAGTATCTCGTATGTTAAAAGAACAAGTTTCATTTCCCTTTTTATAATTGTTGTGGCTCAAGTTATATCCTATATATAATTATCTTTAGGATTTCATTCGTATATTTCTATATTGTTACTTTCTTTAGTGTATTAATGAGTGAAAAATTATGTAAAATATCATGAGAATACACGTTCTATGATTGAGGGGAACCATACTTCTGTTTTTCTATTACAATCTTGCTCATGGTTTTTTATTCATGATTTTAAGGTTCTTTCTTTCATCATCATCATCTTTTTTAATGTAATATCAATATGTAGATTTTTTTTTCATTTGTCCTTTTATCTTTGCTAGCCATCTACATTGTTGGCAGAAATTGTTAATGATGTAAGGCCGGTACCTAAAGTTTAGGATTTAGGATTTGTGATAACATCTCCCACATCATGGAGGAATAACGGTAAAGTATGTTACTAAAATATTTATAAATGCACAAATTTAGGTGACGGCATGTGTGATGAAACCTACTAGCTCACCATTATAATAGGCAGAGCACGATGGACAAAAAGCATAGGTGGACCATTTGGCATAGATAATCCCTTTCTAAGACCAGAGCAATAAAAATATTTTAGTCCTTACCTGCGTATCTTCATATTTGCCCATGAAACTTAAAAGGAATTATAAGAAATATTCATTACTACTTTGCTCTAATCCTTAAGAATTACAATTCTATTTCTACCAAACCAAACATGTCATCACTTCTTTTGTCCTATTACAGGCTATTTTCTATGCAGTGGGTTAGCAAAATCAACAATTCGTCATAAAACGAAAAATGCTGATGTTGGGACTTAAGACTGCATTTTTTTTTCATTATTTATATTGAGTTAAAATTTTTGAATAAAAAGTTAAATTCTTAATTATATGACATGATAATTTTATATATTTATTTTCAAAATCTTCAAATTTCATGATTTCATAAGAAATAGATGGATAAGATGCATTCATTTATCTATAATTTATAATATTATTTTGAATTTTGAAGATTAAGATCATTTTATTTTTCAAAAGATACTACATCCCTCCAATCAAACTTTATTTCTCCAAGAAAAAATTTCTTTCTTTTTTTTACCCTTAATTTTAGGATGGATTTTTATAATAAATAATACACTGAGTGAGGCTTTTTTTTTTTTTTTTTTGTGATGACCACTCTTATATAAAGGTAAGAAGAGGGCAATACCTGTTCATGAAACAATAATAATGTCTTCTATCATAACATCTACTATGAAAAGTGAGAACTCTTCATTTCAAAATCACATGTTGAGCATTGCTTATTCATATTTATTTCTGAAAGATTGAACAAAAAAAAAAAAACTAAATGGCATGTCCTTCTAATTTTTTCCCTATATATAAATTGAATAAATGAATATTTAATTCTCCTAACCACATAAAATTAAATTTACAAATACCAATTCTATTTTTGTGTGGAAAAAATCATTTAAGTCCACTCTTCTATTTTATTTATGTATGGGGGTTTAGTGAAGTCAGTCGATAATGTATAAGTCACATGTTAGATGAGATTAAGAAGTCGTAAAATTTATTATTAGGGAGAGGCATGAGAAGAAGAGCGGATAGTTAGTTGTTATATGTGCTTTTATAACAAAAAATGGTTCTTGAGGATTCTTAATTTTTCTTCTCTAATTTTCTTTGGTCACCCTTAAAGTGATTTCTCTCAAGTGATGATGTGTCTGGGAAGCTTGAAAATACTTTGAATGTGTCAAATAAGGAAGAGGAGCCCTACTCAATTTTGATCATAAATAGATAAACGATAAAAGATAATCACTAACACGAACAATGTGTCTCTTTAATTCCTTTATAACTCCCATGGGTTTAAATGCAAATGGGCTTAATCATCTAAATACTTTATATAAAATTCTACAACTGTGATCCTTTTATAATTAAGTTTTACAAGTTGAAAGGTCTTCCAACTAAACCTATCAAAGGTTTTTTTAAGTGTATGATCCAATTGTGTAAGGTCAAGTGCATTAAAAACAATTCAGTGATCCTTAGTTTTAAGTCAATTAAATCGATCCACGACATGAAATTATATTAAACCTAATTATTAAGTAAACCTCTACAATCTACATATATGACCTTCCACTAAACTTGTCTTCTTAACTCATGCGTTCTTTCACTTTTCACTAATGTCTACAATTATGATTTTACATGCTAGTTTAGCATCTCTATTAAGTTATGAACTTAGAAAAATTCATTTGAAAAAGTTAAATTAAGCTTTAGAAATTTAACATCAAAAAATGTTTATAATTGGTTATCTAAGGCCATTCTAATGATTGGTTGTTCGGAGTAATTCATTGCAAATAACCACTCTATTAAATAATCATCGGGTCTAAGAGACCAAATTTAATAGGAAAATCTAGCTTGTGAGGCATGACATAGGGATTGCTAAACTGGTTTTCACTACTTGCGGCCTTAATTGATTCTCTTAAGTGTGAAAAGCAAAAAAATATTGAATAAATAATAGACACTACATGTATATACAAGTGATGGATAACTACCAATCATACTTTAACATATAAAAATATATAAAATAGTTTCTAAAATAACTACCATACATGTTAAAAAAATTAGTAATAACTTACCATTTGTATATTACACGTGGTGTATATTATCTATTGAAGCCTTTTTCCTGAAATGGAGACTCAAAAAAAGTTTCTTTTTTCCCAATTATTTAGATTTCATTTTATCTTATATGTTTTAAGAAACCTCAAACAAGCCCCAAAATTATTTATATTAAAAAATGGGCCTTTTTTAATTTTTATAAACCTTTAAGCTTATTCAAGCCTATGTTTAAGCTAGTGATGGTTAAAATCAGAAAAAAAAAAAAAAGGGACTTCAATGACAGTTATTTGATCCTTAAAAATGATCCAATGGTCTTGTAATACTTGATATCATCTGTTCATCATGAAGTGTTTTGACACCATACTAACCTCTAAACTTCATAGATTAGAGGCTAGTCTTTTCTTTTAGGACATTTCACATATTGCTATAATCGAGAGTAATGCAAAAACTCTATTAAAATAGCCTCATAGAAGATCAGAGTACCGAATTAATCAGTAACTATCCAAGAACAATTAAGGATGCCAAGTTTGATTTGCTATGACATGTATACACAAGAAAATTTGAGTTTGCTTGTTTTTCTTTTTCACGGCCATTCCTTTAACATTATCACCATGGGTTTTCTAGGTTGATCATGTGTAGCGATGCCAATAAACCAAGCTAGTTCACAAATTATTCAAGCTCAACTCAATGTTTACTTGAGTGAGATTCAAGAATAGTTGAGCTCAACTCAATGTTTACTTGAGTGAGATTCAAGAATAGTTGAATCAAAGTCGAGCTACTCGATAGTTTATCGACCTGATCTCAAGTTTTCTATATTTAGTTCATTAACTCGTGAGTCTAATTGAGCTCTATCATGCTCAAGTCAAGTATAAATATTAACCGAATTCAAATTGAGTTTGGCTATTAATATTATTTTAATTAGAATTTTAAAAATATTTAATAAATTAGTCCAAATGAACTTAATCGAATCAAGCTTGATGCTGTATATTGTTACTTCAAGCCAAACTTAAGCTTAAAATCTTAAGTTCGGTCAAACTTGAGTAGAGCTCAAACTTTAAATTTTCAAGTGGAGCTTGAATTTGATCTTAGTGATTTACTATCTTGACTCGATTTATTGTAGCCCTAATCATGCGTAATACACATGTCCAACAACCCATTGGATGTTAGATGTCTACCATAACAACACTTCTGGACATCTAGTGGGTATAAGTTGGGCCCGAATCTAATTTTTAATGACCCATAACTGCCTTAGGTGATATGAGAAGTGGTTTGGATCAGTGAACTTGCCAATTCAATAGGTAGGTTTAACGATTAAGACTAGGTAATTTTCTTTTTTATATTATTAAAACTTAAGAGAATGGCAAAAGAGGGAAAAAGAAAAAAAAAAAAAAAGGAACGAGGAGACCAAATACAATGATCATCCTAGGTGCCTTTTCTTTTTTTTTTTCTTCCCCTGTAAGTTTAAACAAAGGCATGCATTGAAAAAATTGAAAAAAAACAAAGAAATTGAAACCGTGAAAATCAAACCATCCCATGCGCATGGAAAAAGTAGACATGATGGTCTACTGTTTGGCATTTGGACGGACACATGATTGCGTTATTCCCAATTTTCTCTTGTTCAGACTTAGATTCCCACCATCCCATATGAATTTGAAATTCAAAACATGCTATTTTTTCTCTTTTTTTTTTTTTTTTTGTTAAATTGTTCAGACCTTGAGGAACTGCTTAGAGATACAATCAGAGCGGGTTCGAGATGGGTTTTTTGAAACCCGAATCCGACCCGAGTCCTTAATGGGTGTCCCAAAACCTGAGAAAAAACCTATCGGGTTTTTTTGTCAATCCTAAAACCCGATCCGTTGGGATTTAAGGAACCCATAACCCGATCTGACCCGACTCCAAGATTTTTAATTTTTTTCTTAAAAAAAATAAAAAAAAAAATTTGTTTTAAGTTATTAATGATACAAAGACTTATATTGAAAGAATGAATTTTAAATAATAATATCATATAAAATGATACAAACACTTTATTTCCACTTACTTTCACATACATATAATATAAATGGGATCCTTATTTTAATAACTTAATATTTTTAATTTTTTAATATTTTGAATTTATATCGGGTCGGGTTTTCCAACGGGTTACATAATAAATCCAAAACCCGACCCTATAACTTATCGGGTTTTTTTTAATCTAAAAACCCGTTCCAAAACCTTATAGGGTTTTTAGCGATTGGGCGTCGAGTACCCTATAACGACCCACCCCGCTTGCATCCCTAGAACTGCTACGTCTGCCACTCGGACCCAGCATAGACCACTAATCATGATGGGTTTAAAACACTCATTGGGGCGGTCAAGTATAGGACCCGTTGCAGCTAGTTCGGATCAGGTCCCTATTCAAGCTCAACCTCAAAAAAATGTCTAAACACTCCAAATTACTATAGATGAGATGATGTTCTAATGATGAAAGAAATGCTGTAAGATTAGGCAACGTTTGATATAAACACATAGGATTTAATTAGCTCACTTGAAATTTATATTATCTAAACGAATTTATTAGGCACTAATAACCTTATTGTTTAGTGATACTAACACTTATCTTCAAGGTAAAATGAATCAGATTGGATTCTTTACTCCCTCATAATTAAAATATATTAAAAAAAATCCAATAGGCTTCCACTATACTTATTACTATTACTCTCTCAATTATTTTAATGGCACTGCATCGTGTATATCCTGGCTGGAGTGGCTTTCAACCGCATGATATATAAGAAATAACATATTCAATATTCTTGTGGTCGAATTTGCTCATGCTGTCTCACCCAAGCATTAAGTATGATTCCCTACGCTCATTTTCAAAGAGAGAATGAAATGATTCGAACACTATTTAATATTGATGTAAGACTATAACTTAAAATATTAAGCATGATGTTACATAGGAAGTACAAGGCACTAATCTTAAATCGCAAGAAATCAATTATTCACCTAAGATTGGGCAAAGCTTTTTTTTTTTTTTTATCTAAAAAATTTCCCCTCAAATAAGTAATTAATACTCATAAAATTTGTCTCGTATTATATCATTTATTACAGGAACAGTGGATCAAAAGTGAAAACAATGTGTTGAAAGCTACGCTTATATTTTGCTATTCATAGGATTTTCTTTCAGACCTGCGACGTATACATCTAACCTGTTGGGATGACTCCTGCACCAGAAGTGAACAAAAAGCTAAATAAATAAAATAAAATAACTTAAGGGTTTATTTTATTTTTATTATGATTTTCTATTTCTGTCATGTCCAACATAATAGATGGCCAAAAGAGGAAGCTTCCGCTTTACAATGAGCAATAAAATATGAATTTTCTTCTTCTTCTTCTTCTTTGATACCATCCAATTATTGTTTCTTTCTTGGAGAATTAGCTCATTCGGATCTACGTTATTTCAGATATGTAATTGAATAAAAACTCGACATATTTCTCTTGGAGGGTCTAACATGTTTGCATTCCATAACAATCGTGTTTTGACTAAACAAAATGATCATAAGGTTATATTAAATTGTAATAACTGGGAGATATAGAAACTTTTTTTCCATTTAATGCTTGTGTGAAAATTCAATAAGCAGATATTTAATTTAGATATGATTTTTCTTTTTCATTGAGTTGTTGAGGTCTTCTATGTTTATGTCCATGCACCATGTGCCTAGCTGGCCAGCTACTTTTCTTTTTCTTTTTTGCCTTTTTCCCTCTTCATGTAGTCAAAACATGTTGCCAAAATCACAAGCCAAATATATAATTCAATCGGTTCTACGAGTTTTATGATTTTATATGTCTTTTACATGATTGAAATATATACAAAATTATCTAACTATAAACTTTAAGTAGAATTATAAATTAAAGTGTGTGATTCTACAGGTTTATGATTTTACTGGTTTTACATGATTTTGTATGATTCTATTGATTTTATACATGTCAATGAATAGTAAAATCACCATTTTGATAGCTTCAAAAAAATTATTATCTATCTTTCATGATATGAGAATGATGAATTGGTATTACTATAGTCAATTATCATTTACTGATATAAAAAGGAAAGTAGTAAAGTTGGAACTTATTTATAATAACATAAATTGAGAAGATTTAAATAAAGATTGAATGAATTTCTGCCCAAATTAAAAAAAAAAAATAATCTTAATGTACCTATCCCATTTAATATTAAATAATCAATAGATTTACTTTCGCAAGTGGTCCAATATTCCATGGAAAAGATAAAGGTCCATTGATGAAGAAATGTACGGTGACCCTCGTTAGAGAAGTACTTATAGTTAGGATATCCAACAATTGGGAAAATGATTGATCAAGCCCTTATTTAAACACATGTTGGTTACATGCAACCAATAGAAATCGAATGGTTGAGATAATAAAATATAAATTTGGGAAGATGAATATCGAATGGTTGAGGTAATAAAATATAATTGGGAAAGGGAAAAGGATACGGTCCACACTTCAAATAGAACGGGTTTAAGTTTTGGGACAAGACAAGTTGTAAGATATAGAAGGGCTCAATTGAGATCATGTCAGATAAGTACGTTATTAAAATCTTATTTCTATTTGAGCATTATAATAAAATAAATTGAATTACATTGAACACATCTTAAGAAGACTTATTATGAGGAATATTGATGTTAATTTTGATAATCGAGGTTATATCGAGATCAACCATGCTTTTTGTTTGTTTTTGTGTTTTGACACATTTCCATTCTCGTTGGGTTTGTAGCATCTAAGTACATCATATTCTAGGGTTCCAATACACAAAGTTAGATTCATCTCGAGAAGTTTTCATTAGTTAAAAAAGAAAAGTTTGTATGACTTTGGTTCTCCTAGTTAAAGATGCTTAATCAAATCATATTAAATATTCAATTAGATCCTAACTTTGAACCGAATTACTTTTAAGGATTCAAGATTCTAACTAGCTATTTAAATATGATTTAGTTCAAGTTCGTTTTGGATCCTTTTCAATAACAATTAGTTGTTCTGATTACATTTCAATGTGCACAATATATTTACATATGAACTTTGAATTTGTAATTTTTCTTTGAATAATTCAATACAATATTTCAAATCAAAGTGTAGCAAATGAAACTATAATCCACAAGCATATGCGAAAAAAAAATAAATTTAAAAAATAAATCCAACCTATTATTTAAATTTATCTTTTAAATTTACTACTAAATATTCATATTACATAAGAGATATAATATTAAAATCAATAAATATTAAGGTATTATCTTATAAATTGATTGCCAATTAAAATTGCCTAACCAAGGCACTAATAGATGAATTGATAACTCAATTACAACACAATAGATCATAGACATTACTCGCTTACTTCAAGTAGCTAAAGAATGAAAAATAATATCATTATACTTGTTGTTTGTGCCGAATGCTAAGTTTTAGGTTTGAGGAGAGAATAGAATTATAAAGAAAAATCCAACCTATTATTTAAATTTATCTTTTAAATTTACTACTAAATATTCATATTACATAAGAGATATAATATTAAAATCAATAAAATATTAAGGTATTATCTTATAAATTGATTGCCAATTAAAATTGCCTAACTGAGGCACTAATAGATGAATTGATAACTCAATTACAACACAATAGATCATAGTCATTACTCGCTTACTTCAAGTAGCTAAAGAATGAAAAATAATATCATTATACTTGTTGTTTGTGCCGAATGCTAAGTTTTAGGTTTGAGGAGAGATTGAGAGATGAGAATGAAATTATGGGAGTGTGAGGAGTCGAGGTTAAGAGATGAGAGTAAAGGTGTGTGAATTGAGAGTCTAACACTAACATGTTATAAGAGCAAAATTTTGATTAAGTAGAGACAATGAGACCAAGAGTCAAGGTGTAACGTGACTTTGGTCTTAGGTATCCAGTCAACATTTCTTTTCTCTTCAACCAAAAGGTTTGGAATTTTTAAAAATGAAAAAAATTGGGTTTCATTCTTTTTCCCTTAAGTAAGAAGTTAGTCGATTTGGATAAAGTAATTCAATTTGTTCAATATTCGCCATCAAGATCACAAATTGAACCATAATATGAAACAATGATATTTTGCAATTCAATTATACTAACAACTCTAGCTTTTAGTGATTTACTACCCTCTATTGTAGGTTTTTTTCAAGTAGTTGGAGTTTTCACCATGTGAAAAATTTAAGCATTTTATTTTCTCAACTCGTAATGATTTACACATTAATTGATTGTAACTATTAGCGTTATATCCCTTAAATATAAGGTAGTGGAACTCTAATTGATTATTAAGATGTCTTTTGGTGTAACAAGTTAGAGTGCATCATAATTCTAAAGTTAATTCTACTTAGTGTAGAGTACTCCCATGTGACATTTCACTAAAGAAGACGACACATTGATAGATAGGGTTTTGAGTCGTTATAGGTGGTATTAAAGCAATTCATCGGCCAAAAGTGGGAAAGCTAAATGCTATATGGGACAAAGTGTCTCAAAATGGGAGTATCTCTTGAACTTGTATGGAAGAACCTTCAAAGTCCTTCCTACATTGTGTGGTTTTAAACTTGTGTGAAGAAATTGATGAGGACGTCAATTTTGTAAGCGGAAAAGAATATGATACCCCTAAAAATAGGTAAAATCCTAACCATTAGGCATCTTCTAGTGTAATGACTTGGAGTTCATCAAAGCTCTAAATTTAAGCATGCTTGGTAGAAAGCATTGTTAAGATGAGTGACCTCTTTGAAATTAGCTGATACCAAGGACAAACTGTGTGGCATTTCGCTAAAGTGGACAATGTCATAATGGGAAGAGTTCTAGATTGTTACAATTGGTCTTACTATTTTACAAATTATTACTTGTTTCCACAGCAACAAATACCAAAGCTATTTTAGTTATTTTTCTTAATTTAATATTTATGACCTAGATAGTTTTATGATTTATCAATTTTTTTTTTGCATGTTTATCAATATCAAAATAGTTAAAATTGCAAGTCAAATATTCGATTTTATGAGTTTTATGATTTGATATGATTTTTGTAGTTGAAATATACTCAAAATTTTTTAGATGCAAACTTTGGATAGAATTATAAATTTAGGTATATGATTCTATAGGTTTACGATTTGACTGGTTTTGCTTAGTTTTAGACAATTATACTAATTCTATACATTACAATAAATAATAAAATAATGATTTTGACAATACCTTTTAGGATATAATAATGATGAATTGGTATTACTATAGTCAATTAGCTTTATTGATATAAAAAAGGAAAGTAGTAAAGTTGGAACATTTTTATAGTAGCATAAATTGAGAAGATTTAAATGACTCATTTAAATTATAAAAAGATTGAATTAATTTCTATCCAAATGAAAAAAAAGAGCCTTAGTGTACCTATCCCATTTATAATTAATAGATTTACTTTGTAAGTGGCCAATATTCCAAAGAAAAGATAAAGGTCCATTAACGAAGGAATGTAAGATGACCCTCGTTAGAGAAGTAGTCATAGTTAGGATGTCCATCAATTGGGAAAACAATTGATCAAACCCCATTTAAACACATGTTAGATTACATGCAATCAATGGAAATATCAAATGGTTGAGATAATAAAACATAAATTTGGGAAAACACCTCAAATATAACTGGTTTAGGTTTTGGGACAAGACAAGTGGTAAGAGATAGAGGTGTTCAATTGAGATCATGTCTAGATAAGTACATTTATTAAAATCTTGTTTTTATTTTTAGCATTATAATAAAATAAATTGAATTACATTGAATACATCAAATATGACTTAATAACAAGGAATATTGATGTTAATTTTGATAAATGAGGTCATATGAAGATCAACCGATTCATGCTTTTGTCTGTTTTTGTGTTTTGACACATGTCCATTTATCCTTGGGTTTGTAGGTCTAAGTACATCGTATTCTAGGATTCAAATAACATAGTAAGATTTGTTTTAGGAAGTTTTCATTAGTTAAGAAAAGTTTGTGTAACTTTAGTTCTTCCTAATTAAAGGTGTTTATGATTTGGCGTAAGTTTATTTTTAACCAAAACCGAATCAGATCATATTTAAGTTATTTCAATTAGACACTACAAGTACTATAAGAAAATTGGGCTTTAAAGATGAAATTTCGTTTCTAAACATAAACTTCTTTTACAAAAATCATCATCATTGATTTTATTTATGAAAATAGAACTTTTTTCAGTAATTTTCAATCGCAGAATTTATGTCTCTGAATTCCAATTTTCTTATAGTGTGAAACGAATTACTTTTAAGGATTTGAGATTCTATAATTTAAATACGATTTAGTTCAAGTTCATTTCGAGTCATTTCAAATAACAATTTGTTATTTTGATTGCATTTCAATATGCACAATGTATGATTTTTCCTTAAAAAATTCCATACAATATTTCAAATCAAAGGTGTTGTAAATGGATTATAATCGACATATATGCATGTAAAAAATAATATAATTATAGAGAAAAATTCCCCTTAAATATATCGAACCTATTATTTAAACTTATCTTGCAAATTCACTACTAAATATTCACATTACATAATTAGTTAAGAGATATAAAATACAAAATAATAAAATACTAAGATATTATCTTATAAATCAACTGCCAATTAAAACTATCTAATTGAGGCACTAGTAGAAGAATTAATAACTCAAGTACAACACAATAGACCATAATCATTAGTCACTTGCTTCAATTAGCTAAAGAATGAAAAATAATATCATTATACCCCTTGTTAGTGTTAGATGCCAAGGTATAGGGTTTAAGGGGATATGAGAATGAAATTGTGAGAGTATGAGGAATCAAGGTTGAGAGACAATAGTAAAAGTGTGAACTGAGAGTCCAACACTAAGGTGGTGTAAGAGCAAAACTTTGATTAATGAGGAGTGGAGACATTGAGATCAAGAGTTAAGGAGCAATGTGACTTTAGTCTTAAAGATCTAATCAATATTTCTTTTCTCTTCAACCAAAAGGTTTGAAACTTTTAAAAAAGAAAAAATCTGGGTTCCATTATTTTTTCCTTTAAGTAAGGAGTTGTTCGTTTTAGATTAAGTAATTTAGTTTGTTTCACAGCATCTCTTCCACCCCCACCCCCACCCCAACCAAACAAGATCACAAATCAAACTATAATATAAAACAATGCTATTTTGCAATTCAATTATGCAAAAAATTCTAGATTTTTCTCTCACTAATCATAGTGATTTGCCCACCTCTATCTTAGATTTCTTCAGGTAGTTGGAGTTTTCACTACATAGAAAATTTGAGCATTTTACTTGCTTGAATCATAATAATTTACACATTAATTGATAACAATTATTAGTGTAACACATCTCAAATATAAGGTAGTATAACTCTAATCATTAAAACATCTTTTGGTGTAATGACCATAACTCTAAAGTTAAGTGTGTTTAGTGAAAAGTACTCCTAGGATAGGCAATCTCTTAGGAAATAGTTGACACCAAGGACAAAACCATACAATATTTCACTAAAGCAAATAACACCTTGATTGGCAAGATTCCAAGTGGTCACAAGTGGTATTAGAGTAATTCATCAATCAGAAGTGGAAAGTATTTCCAAGATGAGTGACCTCTTAGAAAGTAGTTAACATTAGGGACAAACCGTATTACATTTTGTCAAAGTAGACAATACCTCAATGAGCAGGGTTTTGGTTTTTACAATTGCTCTTACTATTTTACAATTTATTACACTTCTGCACAACAGCAAATATAAAAGCTATTTTAGTATTTTTTTTTCTTAATTTAATATTTATTAGCAAAGTAGTTTTATGAGTTATTGGTTATTTTTGCATGTTTATCTATAGTAGAATTGTTTTTGTATTTTTCTTCTTGCAGTGGCCTCAACTAAGTTTGATGTTGAAAATTTTGTTAGAATTATGAATATTAATTTAAGGAAAGTATATGTGTTACTAATTTTAATGTATAGTATACTAAAAGAGCTATTGTAGCTACATTTAAAAGCTAAAAAGACATAAGTGGGTCATGATGATTAATGGACGTTAAACTTTAGGGATGATTTTATGACCCTAGTTGATAAATTATATGGGTCAGCCTATTTAATGCTTGACTTAAAGCAATCTAGTTTGTCATTAACCAAGTCAGCTCACTTATCCAACTGCTCTCATTTTAATGGATTTTGGTCAGTTCGTCCATGATTCAACTTGCTAAACCTTTTCAGTAGGTTAGAGTAGACTGGCTTGCAAGTCCACTTGCTTAACCATCTAGATAGGTTAAAGTGGGTTGGCTTACAAATTAAACCACTTCTTGATACGCTCTTAGCTCGTATTATGACGTAGTTGGCCTTTAAAATGGATTTGCAATGAAAATAAAGATAGGAACGGCTTTAATATCGGATATTACACGCCAATACTAATCCGAACTACACTCTCTCTCACCATGTGAAAGATAGACTGAGTGGTTGTTCGCCACGATCATAATAGATTGATAAGAGCTATTTGTTTTGGCTCTTAAATGAAAGACAATACAAAGAAGTGTAAATTCAATTATGCAAATAATACAACCTAAATAAAGAAAATTCGTGCAAAATACAGAACACTGGTCACACCCTAGATAATGGGCATTATCGTCATTCACAGGCCCCATCACGATCGTGATCTCCTCTGACAAAAAGTCTCTAATATTGATAAAATGCATAAAACAATCGTATTTGAGAGAATGGCACGATCATAGCCATAGCGTAGGTCGTGATCGTCTCGGTGTAAAATTTTAAACATTGATACGACATTCATCTTGGGCGTTATGGAGATAACGCTCGTTGTCACTGGCATAATGTTGCCTGTGATCTCCTCTGTTTCCTCATTCTTCAATAACGGCCTAGGCCGACTGTGATAGGCTTGTTGCCTTCACTTTCTTTGCATTTTCCTTTTAATTTCCTACAATTTAACTCATGACAATTTATATGATACATTCGATAACCATGTAGGAAATTATACCCATCTTCATAGGTTCAAATCCTCATCTTCTCTAAACTTTTGATGTGATCTTGATAATTAATTAGCAATTTTCCTTTTCATACATTGATTTGGCATATATCCTTTGTGTTAGTCCTTGATTTCCTTTGTTGCGAGCTTTGGCAATAGATGTTGGGGATCGATTCCTATCATTACTCCGATGGTGTTGAAGATTCACCCTCTTATCTAATGGGCAGGAAATCTCTATGTCATAATTGCATCCAAAATCAACATAACAAACTCTAAGAAATGTGAATGTATCTATAGAAAAGAGTTAGTGCAAATAAATGAAGTATTTCCTCACAAGTGTATGGGTTAGTAAAAATAAATGAAGTGGTTTCCTCATAAGTGTATGGGAGCACTCTCATCACTCTTGTGGTCCCTCCATACTCGTGTTTGAAGTGTTTAGCTCTCAATACCTTACACTTTTCAAATACCTCACTCACTCTCTTTACATCAAGGAAGCTTGGAATAGAATTCAAGCTTCACTCATTTCTAGCTTTCAATTGAAAAATGCTCTTCCACTCCTCTTTTCCTCTATCTCTCACATTCATTCCAATCCTTGGGAGAGTAATAATGGTACAATAAACATTATAGCTCCTCCATATAACATTGTAATCAGCCCTTATTTTTACACTTCCTTCCTACTCATAACAAAGTTGACAGCTTCACATACGAAATTCTCAATCATACTCAAACACATTACATATCCTTTGTCGAAGGAATACAAAAGCTCATATGGTTTCAAACAATGCAACTCATACAGATACAATAGAAATCCATTCACACCATTTATGCTATTGTCACTAACAACATGACATACCATTTTTTTAATGTCTTGGTAGTAATCAGGATCCACCAAAATGTTTCATCACCATGAAAACAATAGCATAATATTCACCATATTTCCTCATAGTATAAGACATTAACAGCAATAGGAATTTGCACATTTTGCTCCAAATAGAGGTAATTTGTGAACAATGGCACATTTGGAAGATAATACGTTATTAACATAAAGTGAAGACCCAATTCAAACAATCTAAACCCTCTCTATCCATCAAATTGCACAAATCCATCACTAATCATGCAAATGTCCACATGCAAAATCAAAGGAACATTCCTACACACATGCTCCTTCCTCAAGTCATTTCCTTCAATATAAAGAATCCTGTCTTACATAATATAACCATCAACGAAATTATGATAAGGTATAGCTAGTAGACATTCTATCATCTCATTAGATAATCAACAATTACCAGACAAAATCTCTTTTAAAAATCCACTTACTGCTGAGACAAGATATACCTAAAGAACACTCTATGCTGTATAACACATCTCTTTGGAAAAATCATAGCTATAGTAGGAATAAGGATGTGCTAGTCTTCTAAAGACTCAAAGGAACTCAATGATGATAGCACATGTGTACTCTTGAAAATTGGTTTCCCCTTCATACCATCTTGTATCTCCTTCATAAATTTCTAGCAAAGAATTATTTGAATCCTCTTTTCCAAGATAACATAAAGTACTCCCATACATATTGTACTCATTCATTGCGGCACAAATGCGATACTCATTCAGAAGAAAGGAAACGAAAACATCATCAGTAGGTAGATTCATTAAATCCAAGCTACTCATTACTCTAGAATAGATAATATGAGACATGATACGATCCATGAGAGATTGAACCAAATGGCTTATATCACAAATTAACTCATCAATTGATATTCTGCACATCATGACTCTTTCCACATTAAATCATCTGCATACAAGACACTCTTCTAATATAGGTATACATCCATAAGACTCCAATGGTTATCAACAAGTATCTCATTTGTTTTCATAGGACATATAGTATCATAATACCTACATATGCTCTGCAATCCCACAAATGGATAGATATAAATATGTAGAACAATGAGAGATTGGTAAGTGAATGCTTAGAGACTACAATAACTCCAGAAGTACCCACTAAAACAAATTGGCCATCAAGCACAAACATCACACTATTCCACAGTTCAACATGCTAATCACCATCCCTATCAACAACCATTCGACTATGATAGTCACAAGGCACTTCGAAACTTCCCTTCATAAACAATTCATTCAATGGTTCTCTCGAACCATGGAATTCTTCAAAATAAAGCACATCTCTGTCAAATAGGTAACATCAACCCACAACATTACCAAACCGATAGCCAACTATGCCAAGTATAACAATGTATTGGCAATAATAGGCCTCAGGAATACCACATCGTGTGCTAATTTGACACTAGGCATATGCAACAATGGATTAATCCCCAATGGTGCTTTGCAAATATCCTGATGGAAGTAACTTTAGTAGTTTGCCACTATACACAACTATCATTTCCATAACACTACTACACCAAATCACAACACTCATCCAATATACGCATCATATATAATACTCCAGTGAATGTCAATAAATATCTCAATCTCCATCACAAGCAAAGATAACTACAATATTCATGAGTACTTCTCATCCCAGTAGTGGATCAAAATAACATAAATGGAAATAGGGAACAAAAATGTGATAAGACCTGGAAAAATCTAGCTTCTAGTGTAAATGGCAGAGGCACTGAGTTAAGCACCTAAAGTTCAATTGCAACTCATCTTATTCTCTCTTTACACCAAATAAGGTGGTTTAACTTCTATGCAGCATATTACTCTATCTTGATCATCAATTTCTTCTATGCTTTTATCTCCTTCGCACTCTTCGAGGTTCTCATCTTTTGTTTCTACAACCACATCTGTTTGATCTACTTAGCTCATCTGTACATCTCTTGCTACTAAGTGTTTCAGCAGTTTGAATTCCTCTAATGCATCAAAAAGTGAAATATACATCTCTACTAACAATGTAGCTCGGATGGCTTCTTTTAAGGTTAAGAGTCTACGAGGACCCATTCTCCTAGTAATGTCATGATTGAGACCCTTCATAAATTGGGCAATGGTCTACTTGAGACTCATCTACTTCACTGCATCTCACAAGGAACTTATATTCTTTTGTATATTCTTCAACACTCATTTGTCCTTACTTTAATGCCATCAAATATCCGTATTGCTCAACCAAGTAGGAGGGTGGAACAAAATCTTTTCTCATTAATCTCTTCATGTGACCCCATGTGATGTCCTCTTGATAGCCACTTGATGTTTGATGCTGCATAACACTTCGCCATCACAATCTTGTAAATCCTATAAACTTCTTACCAATTGCATGCCCCAGTTAATAGCTTGGGTATTTGAATTTCTCAATTACTCGAGTCACCTGAAACTCCCAATCCAAGTACTTTCTTGGGGACACGAAGCCATCCAATGCAAGTATGCTCATCTTGATTTCCTTTAAAAGTTCCACTCTAGGGTTATTCTCATGATAATGCCAACTATCCATAACTTATAGTGAGTAAATACTAAAAGTATTCTTCATAGGAATTTTATCCAACACTTGGTGTGCAAGAATATCACCCTTACTTCAAATACAATTCCAATGCCACGATAACCCCACAATGCCACAATACTTCACCAACACAATAAATAACACCATAGAACAATAATTACTACTCAAGAGATTCAATACAATAGTTAAACTTGGTTGAGATATTTCATCAAACACTTGTATGCACTCTTCTAAACCTATAAGGACACAACATAAACAAGCCTCAACTCCATAAATATTATGATATAGTAACGGGAACAACAATGGCACAAGTTTCCACTATTCAATCCATTACTGCAAGCACTAGATCTCTAATGTTAACAACAAGCACAATGTACCTAGGGTTTTCTACGCACACTCACCCTTGTCGTAACCCGAAGTTCTGATACCAAAAGATGATATGCTTCTATCTCGTATTATGATGTAGTAGGCCTTGAAAGTGGATTTGCAATGAAAATAAAGATATGAATTGCGTTAATATTGGATATTACACACTGATAGTAACCCGAACTATACTCCCTCTTACCTTGATATGACTTACAAGATAGATTGAGTGGTTGTTCGTCACAATAAAAATATATTGATAAGAACTATTTGTTTTGGTTCTCAAATGAAAAACAATACAAAGAAGTGGTGGAATGTAATGTTTTTTGCTACGATTTTCTAACATAAGAAGGTATTTATACTAAACCCACATAATGGCAAACCTGCAAATAATACAACTTAAATAAAGAAAATTCATGCAAAATACAGAAGACCGGTCACACCTTAGATAATGGGAGTTATCATCGTTCACTGGCACTATCACGTCCATATTAAAATGCCGTGACCCCACTGACCAAAAATTCCCAATGTTAATAAAATGCACAAAACGACCGTATTTGGGATAACGGCATCATCACGAGAATAGCATGGGTCATGATCTCTTCGAAGTAAAATTTCAAACATTGATACAGGCTTCATCACAGGCATTATAATGCCCCTTGTCATAAGTGTAACGTCACTCGTGATCTCATCTGTTTCCTCATTCTTCAATAATGCCTGGGTCACGATCGTGATAGGCTTGTTTCATTCACTTTCTTCACATTTTCCTCTTAATTTCCTACAATTGGACTCATGACAATTTATATGATACATTTGATAACCATGTAGGAAGTCATACTCATCTTCATAGGTCCAAATCCTCATCTTGTCTAAACTTTTGATGTGATCTTGATAATCAATAAAGAAATTCTCCTTTTCATACATTGATTTGGCATGGATCCTTTGAATTAGTCCTTGATTTCCTTTGATGCTACTTTAGCAATAGACGTCGAGGATCGATTCCTATGACTTATCCATTTAATATTCTCATCCATATGTCTTCATATAGTCCAAAAATTGATAATCAATAGCTTAATAGTTTATTATTTTCTAAGAAACAAACATTTAATTTAGTTACGTATAATGCTGAATTATTTGTAAAATATACGTATCTTCCTTTTTTTTACTCAATTAAACCATCCATAAGTGATAGGTTGGATTAAATAGAAAATTTCAACTTATTTATTAAACATTTTAATATGGATTGGCTCATTATGGGCTTGGCTAAGTTGGCTTATATAACAAATTTTCAAATATTTATTGTTTCTAATGAGTACTTTGCAATTTATTGTATTGGTCATTTTATCTAAGTTGGAAAAATCTTGATATGGATAAGTCATTGAACTATTGATTAATACTGTGAATATAATTGTATACCCTTTAGACATTGGGAGCAATAAATTGTGAAGCATATCGGTGAGTTTATTGCATTTGTGACTATTTTGCGTTAAGATTGATCATGAAAAATGTATGTGTGATGATTCGATTACAATGATCACATGCATGCCATGTGATTACCACATTGCAAATAGCTAGGGAAATGACACATAAATAGATGGTTGGGAAAGATGTGTGTAAGGAGGAGAAGTAGACAGTGTTTTGAGAAGCTATAAATAGTCAAAACTCACTTAAATTGGTAAAATAAAATCGAGTTTGAAATCCAATAGCACGATAGTGTCTCTCTAGAATCTTAGTTATCTAAATGAAGAGGAACTAGGGGTATTTATTAAGTTTAACTATCAATATCATTCGTCAAATTAGGTGACGATCAACAAACATGATAAATGCCTTTCATAGTAGATATCAAGGGTCTATTTGGATGGTCTATTTTTCATCTGTATCTGTATCTGTATCTGTAAAAACGATACATGTAAATATATCCGATTTGTATTTATATTTTATCTATATTTAATCTTTTCATGAGAATTGTAAATTTTTTTATCTATATCTATATCTATTTCTTAATAAACAATTTGTTAGAAAAAAAGATTGAAAAAAGTAGATATAGCTGCCTAAAAAAGCTAAACAAACAAACCCCAAAGTGAACTATCTTATGGACTTGGGCTCATTAAGGGTTGTAGTACATTAGAGCCTAAAATCGTATTTATCCTTCTATAAAAACCAAGCCTTATCATTGTGTTCTTTATTTATCTTACATAAGAGCACCGAGAGAGAATAACTTTATGGTAAGGGCTTACTGTCTTTAAATGATTTTAACAATATTTTAGGGCTAGGTTAGATAACAAGTTAAAAGTGTTATTCATAATGGCAAAGTTAGATAAAAAGTTGAGAAGTTTACCTAACTTCTCTTAGCACATTGGATATTACATGGCTACACATAAGATATCGAATCCAACAATTTTAGGATTTAACATAGATCTTTAATTTTGACGAAAGTCATTACAACTAATAGTTACATTCTTTAAGAGAATAAAAGCTTTATTAGGGGAACGAAAAACTTGAATTTTAACCAAGGAATTAAAGCATGTATATAAAGGGTAGAAGAACAAACTAAAAGAAATAAAATAAAAGAGACCCACTATCCATGCATTGAAGCGTCGAATATGAACATAAAATGGTGAAGCACATGGAGTTAGAGATCGCAACAGTGTGCTAGTGTGGTCTGTTGTAATGAGCCAACAAGTTTATTAAGGAGATGGAGATAAAGAGAGATCTTGAAGGAGGATAAAGTAGGTCGATAAAGGATTTACAAGGGTTGAAATGAAGGGAGGTAATGAGAAGAAGAAAAGAGAATGGTGGGTTAGGGTAGCCAACAAAGAGTAGTTACCATAAAGGTTTCATTAGAGATGAGTGGGTAACTATGGTGTATAAGGTACCTACTAATACTTTACTCGACTAGGTAGCGATAGATAGGTATTTAAAGCCACATGGTAGGGTATCGGTATTAGGTCTCCATGCACTATACCTACTCTAGAACCTACTCACTAAAAATTATTAAATGGTATCAATAAATAATAATACTCCAATTTTTATTTTGTAACCAATTTTATTTAATATTATCATTTGTAAATTAACTTTTAAAAATTTTACACTGGAAGAAGTTGTATTTTAAATTGGAAGAATTATTATTTCAATTTTCAAGGAGACTTTGGTTATATTTGCATGTACTTCTTAGTTATATAGAAGTTTGTTAGTTTTTTTAGGCTAACTAATACTAAAAGTGCTTCCAAAGTTTTTTTAATTGGAATTTGCTACAAGTTCTAGTATTTAGAATAGGTTCAACTTTCTCATATAAAGAAATGCTGCATATTTTAGAACTAATGATATTAAGAATTTTTTTAATCTCTTTCCATAAGTTATTTATAATTAGTTAATATATATTAAAACAAGGTAATTTTACAATTCATATGAAACTATATATTTTTCTAAGTTTAAAATTTATGAAGAAAAAAGTTATAGGTTTTATGAACAAATTTACATGTTTTACAAGGTAAGGAATGATTATAAGATATTACATGGTAAGTTTCCGTTATAAAATTCAATACATTGTAACTTATAGTATAAAGTATAGATAAAACTTTATATCCTAATGATCCTCACTAGTTTTCGCGACAAACTTAGGTTTTATTTTGTATTTGCCAAAGAGAGGATAATGAATAAGAAAGAGAAAAAAAAATTATTTAACTTAGCAATGTTATTATTCAAATCTAACAATTTGCAAGTATTGCTAAGCTTGAAATAATTGTCACAATATCATTCCTTTATATATTTCATTCCTCTCCTTTTCTATGCACGTTATATAATCTGCAATTCTTTTCCTATTCACTTCGTTAAAAGGACATTACTCATTATGCGCAGTTGCTGAAAACTAAAGAAGTTTGAAACTATAGTATTACATGTGGTCTTAAAAATGTTGGTTTTACCCTTTTTTTTTCCTTTAAATGAGAAAATGGTGATCTCTTCCCAAGAAAGTAGAATATCAATAAAAAAATATATAAATAAATAAAGCTTCATGTTTAGAGTCACGATCCTATTTAGAAAAATGCATATATGTATAATTATAATAAAGTGGAGTAGAACAGAATGTTTCCACTTTTTTTTTTTTTTGCCATAAAATAGAATGTTTCCACTTAGTAATATAAATTATGATTTCCCATATAGTAGATTATCATCATGTCTATCACTCTAGACGCCTTTTTGCTTTGTGTTGCCCTAGAATTGATCTTGTCTAATAAAAAGTGAGGACATAAAATTATAATGTCGTATATTTTTCCTTCTTTAAATTCGGAACTTAAAAATATAACCTAATAGATAAGGGAAAAAGGAGAGTTCGAGTATAATATTTGAATTTTTTAAATCAATTACCTTTTTAATAAAATCTATATGTATTTATGTAATATGTTATTACTTAAATTTAATTTAAAAGGCAAATTTTTTTTACATTTTTATGTGATTTTACAACTTAATTTATGAATAATGGGCAAATATATCTAGTATTGCTTATATAATATGCTTTTTCTAGATAAGCGTACTACCATTGCATCACCTCCAACTTTATGCAACTAGGAGTGGGGGCTACTTTACCACCCATATAACATAGGTTAATATTGATCATCACAGCTTACCCCTTGGATAAGGTAAAATATTAAATGGACCATAAATGATAGATCACCAATGCTCCATATGAGTTAATCCTTCCTTTTTTCCCCCTTTCAGCTCCAATACTTGGCTAGCTAGGGAGAAGTCATCTCTATACCCACCGCCCCACCCCCCCACAAAAAAAAAATCTCTATACTTTTTATCAAAGAAAAAATTGTTGAATACCCCAAATTGTCATTATCTAAAAAGCTAAAAAGCAAAAGAAATCTACACGTTTATTATGTCAATATCCTAGGAAACCACCACTTATTGAATGTTATAGGATAGAAATTACAATTTCTCTAACTTCTTCAATATTTGTAATTTCCTATTAGTATTAATTAAAAATGAAAAACCCAGTTAATATATTATTTATATATAGGATTAATTAAACCATAACTCATCAATATTTGAAGGTAAGTTAAAACAAATATCTACTTATTAAATGGTTAAAAAAAGGCTACTAACATTTCATAAAGAGGTCAAATAAGGACAAAAAAAATTATTGATGTTATATAATATGGTAAAATAAGGGGTATTAAAACGATAATCCCCTTTTTAATTATTTAAAATGTTAATACTTTATTTGAACCATTTTATAAAACTTTGATTTTTTTTTAAACTACATGAACATTGATTTTCTAATTGAACTTGCCATCAAATCTTGATACCTCTTGGTGTAATTTTTATTATATAAATATATAATTAAATTTATAAACTAATTTTTATTCAGTAATTGTGTGTGTATATATTTCATAGCTTTTATCTATTATTTTTAAGTTCAAGAAAAATCAAAATATATTTCATACAGACTCGTCGGTGCGATTCACTTGCACACACATTCACAAAGAAACACAATTAATGGTGAGAGTAAAAGTTATTTCTAATTTATTAGTTTCCTTTGTCTTTTTGTTTGATCTAATGCTTATATGACTTATCAATTAGTGAGGTTTCTTTGATCAAATTAAGCATGATATTTTTAGTACATTAACTTGTATAATTTTGCTCTCATCAAAATCTAATTAGAGCTTCTTGAGTTGAACACATAATCATCTTGAGCTTGTAGACTTGTGACAATTTATTTTGTTTTTCCTCACTGCCTAATTACTTTCTTATATGTATATTAAGGTTTAGTTCTAGTAAATTATTTATATGCCATGAGGTGTATCGAGCAATGTAAGAGAGAGCTATTAAAAGCCTAGATTCTTGGTTAGAGGAATCATGCTCTATAATTGTGAGAACCATTATACTTATGTTATTAGTCTATTCAATATATTTAATCTTTGTTGTAGCTTCACCCATATTATTCTTATTTAGTTATTTTCAGATCAAATTCATTACATTTTATTATGTTTTAGAATATTGATAAGTATCCAAAGACCCTTATTCTTAGTACTTATTTGGACATATTTGATATGTAATTCTTATGACTTGATGAAAAAAAGATGCTTATATATGAAATATTTATTTCAGGGTTTAAAGAGCATATTTAGAAGATTCTATGATGATTCAAGAGAAATCAAGGCAAATTATACAAGTTCAGGTCGATTTTGTACAAGAAGAAAAGTTTATGTTTTTCAACACTGCCTTCAGCATGGCCATACTGAAGGCAGGGAACAAGTTAGAGAGCAATGATAGAAGAAAAATGTAAAAATTAAGGATTATGTTTTCACCCGGGGCCCAAGCATAGTCGTGCTGACCGGGTTCCTTCAGAAAACTATAAATACCCACTTTATTTTCATACTTTGAAAGTTTTAGACCATATTTTCCAAACTTAAGAGAGAAAATACGAAGAACTTCAAGTGAGAAATTACTTGAACATCATTGGAGATCACAAGACATCGATTGGAGTTTATTCTTTTCATTAAGATTTCTTTTATCTCTTTTAGATTTTTTGTTATTGTGGTGAACTCCATGGAGGATTAGATTTTTATACCCTACATATTGTGAAACCTTAAACTATGTGATTTGAATTGCTTTTTAATTAATGAGAAATTCATGCCTTTGTTTGTGAAACCTTAAACTCCATGCCTTTGTATCTATGCATGGATATTTCATTAACCAATTCATTATCATAAGGATTTTAAGGTTTAGAGTAGATTAAGATGAAGGGTATGTCTTATGATTGAATACATCTTTTGAAAGTATACTTAATTGATTTTAGGGCCTGCTAGTTTATTAATAGTTTAAATCATAAATTTCACTTCAAGAATTAGGCCAAATAACGAGAAAAAATGATAATACTAATACTTGTTTTCAAGATCCTTAAGGATAATACCCTAAATTTGTACTGCATTAGATAAGTATACTTGTCTAGTTCAAATCATAGATTTTATTAGTTTTATAAATTTTAAATTTGATATCCTCGTTAAACGTGCATCAAATATTTAGTCTAAAATGCATATCACCTAGCATGTGCTTTCAACAAAATATTTCATTGCTTTTTATAATGGTACTAGAGAGAGAATTCTCAAAACAGTATATATATATATATATATATATATTGCTGGGTGTTTAACTGCTTTTCCACTCTAAATACAACCTCAAAACGCAAATAAGGAAAATAAAAATAAAAAATGAAAACAAAGAAAATAAAAATCAAATCTCGTAACCATTCCTCCATGCGTGAATAAACGAAAATTTTTTACTAATTGAACAAATAAGCAATTAACAGGCCAAAAAAAAAAAAAAAAAGAAAATAAGCAAGTACAAACTTGCTTTTTATCATGCTTGGCCGGTGGGTTTCATTTATCTATGCTATTCCTCAATTCATTTGGCCATTTCCAAAATATAGGAGTGGTGGCGCCGACGACCCCACACGTGGTGGTACCATAAAACATTCGGCTGCAACACCAATCTTAAGAAAATGTTAAATTAGCTTTCATAGTTCAAACTACAAGATAACCTTTAAAAAAAACATAAACTTCATTTGTTTCATGATTAATTTTAATAAAATTTATTCCATAAATCATTTAATGGTTCAAATCCTACTGAATTATAATCACAGTATTAAAATAATTAATATATTAAATACTATATTTATTTTTAAAATAAGATAATTAAGTATTGATGGTGCATTATCAGAGAAGAATCCATCTAAAACAATTAAAAGAAGTCATTGTCCACATTTGTTAATACATGACGGAACCAGGAATCTTCCTTTGCTCATAAGCAATAGGTTTGTGACTTTTGTCAAGCACTTTTTCCCCGCGCATTATTTATGTGACCACCCTATTTAGACCACAAATATATACTTTCCTTACTAAGTAAATATTTTAATTACAAGTATATCTCTAAAAGTATTAGTCAGGTAGCAATAATTTTTTTTTTAAATTCTTAAATTATATTTTATGTATATATATTATCAAAATCGCGAGTCAAATATATGTTTTTGCAAGTTTATGATTTTCTTTATTTTTTTTTCATTAAAACGGATGTAAAATTGATTAGGTATAAACTTTAGATCAAATTATAAATTTAGGTATACAATTCTACAAGTTTACGATTTTAATAATTTTACGATTTTATACAATTGTACAGATTCTATGCATTTTAATAAATAATAAAAAAATCACGATTTTAATAACCATATATATCTAAATCGTGGCCAAAACTATAAAACTATTACTATAAAAATTATAATGATATGATTTTAAAATTGTAACAACAATCTAATGATGTGTGTATATATGTATATATATATATAATTGAAAAAATTATGGAAAGTTGAAAATACATATAAATTCATATATGCTCGTGGCCTAGGTCAGGAAAAGAGGAATAAAATATAAATTGTGAAAAAAGCTAGGCAGCTTTTATGTGATCCACGTGGTGATCTGTTGAAATTCTCCACGTACGCAAAACTTATAGAGGATTACTACGGAAATAATATTCCACGACTTGAATAAGGAACACGCAGGTCAAATGTAGTTACGTGTGTGTTTTATTCCATTTTGTTGCAAGACACGCATCGACAGCAAAGATATTCTGACCCTCGGATTTGAAGATGTCGGGAAAAAGGAGAATCTCATTTTTAAATTCAATTCAAACTTTTTTTTAACCTTTGATCTTAGACGATACTAATAGTATATTTGGATTATTTTAATATTATATTTTTATTATTTATCCCATGTTTCGATGAAATTTGCACTTTCTATTTGACACGGTCATGCGTTCCCATATATATGAAAAAAAAGGAGTGCTATTTGGTGGCAAAATGCGATGGAGTAAGGTCTGAATGGACACATCAATTGGATAAAGATTTCTGTGTTCAAGTCAGATTAGATTTGGGATTCGACAAAGTGATTTGGGGTATGTGTAGTTTCTAGATTCAAGACTGATATTTCCCATTTTTATCGTGTATGACTATTTTCTTTACCTTTATTTGATGGATTTCCTTCACTAACCAAAACTTATATTTAGATTTTTTTTTTCAATTTCACTATCACATTTTGAGTCTAGAAGAATGTTATTCCATCTTATGTTCGTACCTATGAAAAAGACTTTAAATACTCAATTCTGCACACATCTCATAATCAACAAATACCTAAAATCTAAAGTGTCTCTAAAGGAAGTAATTAACCATAAGAAAATTCTATAGACCCTTACTCATACCATATCCAATCATGATCTAATAACTAAAATTGTTAATATTCTAATTACTATATTTATTTTAATGGTTAGATTGTTGACTAGAAGATCCGCTGATGAGATCGCAAAAGCTCTTTAACCATACAAATAATTTGAGCAATTAGAGACAAACATACTTGATACTTATATACCTACAATGCATGTACTATAATCAAAGTGATATAAGTGCAAAATTAGATACAACAACCAAATTTTAGTGTATAATTTCTATTAATCTTGTCTAGTTAAACATAATAACAAAATTTGCTTTCTTCCAATTTTTTCACTCCACTGTAGCCTTTGATGGCTAATCTTACGCCTTGCTTCTATTGAAACGGCAAGCACTTGAGATAATACTTTTATCCAATTTTCTTCCACATGATAGGGACTAACAATCAATTGATGACCCTTCTATACCTCTAAAAGTTGCTTCCTTTTCAATTCTCCGTCCACTTAAATCGATCTTTAATTAATCCACGATTGGCATTTTTTATTCCACATTAAAAGTGGGCTATATGCCATGCACCATACCCTGAGCCACTCAAATAATCCTTGTTAATTGATTCAAACCCATGTACCATGTCCCACATTATGAGTAGGCATATATCTATGTAAAAATTATACCAAACCAATAATATAATTCATCCTAACATTTCAACATCAATAGCCACCATAGGTTAGCCCACATACACTTTTTTAATAACATGTGAACACCCTTAGTTAAAGCTTACATCCGACATTCATTTTGTTTCAACACTCATGAGTTTTTACAATAAATAAATATTTATAAGAAACACTAACTACAAAACAATTAGTGACAAATTGAAGGGAATTAATCAGCATAAGCAAGTCTTAATCCCTTTTTTAACACTAAAATTAGTTTAGCTTTTAATTATGATTTGGTATCAAATAGAGGGTGATTTAATTGATTCAATATAAAGTTTTCATAATTATACTAAAGAGTTTAGTGGAGTATAATATCTTTCAATTAACCAAACTTGATTAGAGACGCAAGACTTTGGATTTTAGTCACTTCAATAGACTATTTTATAATTCATTTGATTGAAATATCAAAATCATGTCCCTCGTTGTTTTTACTTGGTTTGATTAACAGTTATGAGTTTTTAAGAATACCTCATTTGGTTCATATTCTTAGTAACCCAATATTTATCTTATCCTTGAAGTGACCATGATTCTACTTTCTAATCGAGCTATTCTGTTTGGGTTATTAGGCTTGCTAATTTGTGAGATTCATTTTCTACTCCTTAAACCATTTAAAAGTGTCTTAACTTGAATTGATAACCTTGTTGCATCTTCAAGTTTAGGAATCTAAAATGCTCAAAATGCTCTTGGATTAGCCGTTCCAATCTTCACTATCGAGTTGAAGCTACTTGATTAAGCTTAATCAATTAAAGTATGAATCGTTGTTGAAGTCTTTATCTTAATTGATGATTTATAGATTAAGTCAGACTAAGATAGTCTGCTTACATGATACATTATAACCAAAAGAAGAGTAGCGATAAGGGAAATAGATCCTCTAAAGTTATGCTTTTTTCCTAAAATTATAGATTTTAATTAAAATTATCTGAATTTTTCAAATCTCATGTGTTATCATTATAATATCATTTTTTTAAACCTCTCATCAATTACATGTGGCAATTTATTACGGAATTAATTTTTAGAAACTTTACAAAAATAATTCTAGAACATCATCTTAAGGTGAGAAAGATGAATACTCCTCGAGGTGCTCTCTTCTTAAGACTCATATTGAATCGTGACAATTCAAATTTTCAAAAACATGAAAGACTTCTATTAACTTAATTAAAATCTTAGAAGTTTCGTTCCTCCATTTTGCTTATAGCTCTTCGAGGTGCTTTCTTCTTAAGACTCATATTGAATAGAGATAATTCAAAATTTCAAAAACATGAAAGACTCCTTTAACTTAATTAAAATCTTAGATGCATTGTTCCTCAATTTTGCTGATAATAATTCCATTGTAGACTTATTCCTTGTAAAGGGCTCTTATGAAATTTAATTGACCGCAATAACAATTTCACAAGGAATTTTTATTATAGAAAATATTGAATAATCATTCATTTTCTAAACCTATGAATAATAATTCAATGCTAGAATTGATTTTTTCCTAAATGTTATCATATAAATAAAAAAAAAAAATTAACAAATGAAAATCTCTATTCAATTTTTTAGTAATGAATATTTCAATACAATCTCATTCATTGAACGAAGCAAATCACCATTAGAATTTAGTTATATATATATATTAGCCCAAATATATATAGATTATTTAGTGCATTTAAATAAAAAGGGCTAAAATGCTTGCGGTTATTGAAAGTCCATTTATTACCTTTTCTGGTTTTGTTTTAGCTATTTGGATTATTTCATCTACATTTTGCTCCATATGGAAGGAAATCTCAATTTGTTTCTATCATGGGAAAAACATTCACCATTTATTTCCGTAAAAGAATATTCCTCAATCAAGCATTTATGAATAAAATAAAATAAAAAGGAAATATCTGCTTGAATAAGAAGAAATCATGTGCTTGAATAATAACTCTGATAAGTTGTCTCACACTGAATTGTAGAATTTAAAGAAAAAAAGTAAAAGAAAAAGACAAATACTTGCTTAATATTTATGTTGAAGGAGTCCAATTATTACTTTGAAAATTAAATTGTCTTGAATTTGGGAGAGGTTCCTCTCTTGGAATAATAGTCCTGTTTGAAATAATAGAACCTTCAAAAATCTGATAAGAAACAGCGCTTCTAAAATTGCCTTATGAGTTAAGTTGTCAATGTGTTTGACTTGAAAAAATTCCGTAGAGAAGAATGCTTCTTTGGCGTTATCAGTTCCAAATACGCTTTTCCTTTTTCTTCCCTTTATTTTTAATCTACTTGAGATTTGAATATAGCTGGTCATTATAACCTAT
The DNA here is from genome assembly GCA_024138025.1 of Combretum micranthum. Taxonomy (NCBI): domain Eukaryota; kingdom Viridiplantae; phylum Streptophyta; class Magnoliopsida; order Myrtales; family Combretaceae; genus Combretum; species Combretum micranthum. Next base: position 180,081 of record JAMXBD010002225.1, read on the forward strand.
ATGACATTATAATTGTATTAAAGTGGATAGGTATACTTTTGTTTGTTTAGCATCAATGATTTAGTATTTTTAAATATATCTATTTATATGGCCAAAACATATATATATATATAGATATAAATGTGTGTGTGTGTGTATTTTATGCATATACATGTAACTATATATTTATTTTACTTTTCAATGTCTACCTGTATTCATATGATTATTTTTTTGCCTTAATTTATACAGAAAAAGGAAATATCAGATTTTATATTTATAAGTTGAATAGTCTTATAATTATTATATTTATTTAATTAAAGTAGGGTATTTGATCAATGAAAGGTGGAAGTTTCGTAACTCATAAGCTATCAAAGAGACACCAAATGACAACAATTATTTTCACATGATAGATAGTAATAAAAATGACTAATGTCCCAATTCGACGACAAATATTATATTGAAAAACTAGAGTGTTATAATAATAATAATAATAATAATAATAATAATAATAATCATGATGATGATGATGATGATGTGAATCCGTATTTGGGGATGTCGACGTGCGAAATCGCAGGTGGGTTCATGATGGTCATGTGATGATGGACTACGACCAATCATGTTTCGTGGAGGCAACCTTAACTGAAATGTGAAAGAATAGCTCAACGTATCCAATTTGACTCCAATTATTAATATTAAAAACGGATAAACTTAACAACAACAACAACACACAACAATAATAATCATAATAATATTATCTATACGAGTTGAATAAAAGATTATTTTGACTCTTCCAGAATTTGAAAAAGAAAAAGAAGAAAGAAATATATTATACCATACCAAATGATAAAGAACAGGCAACTAATTAATGATAAAATTAAAGTGGCTTGTTTGTTATCTTATGTTAGATATAGAGTATGGACTATAATAGACTAGCATTAAATACATACTTTTTTTTCTAAATATACATTTATTCTATGCATATCTAAAATTTGGAGTTAGATAAGAAATAAATAGGAAACATATCCTAGGCAGGTTAATCAACAAAATTCAAATCGAATATCGAAAGCATATATAATTGGGGGCAATTAAAGAAATTTAATCATTTTTATATTTAGAGGATCAAATGATATATTGACTAATAACGTAATGGTAAAAAAATAAAATGAACCTAACAACTTCTTAACATTTGAAAAATAAAATGCTTGAAAGGTGCTTCGAAATCCTCTATGTTGGTGTTTGGGGCGGGGGGGTGTGGTTTGGGGTGGGGCGAGAAAGAAAATTGATGCGATTGATTTTTTCCCCCCTTAATAACCACCACCATATCAAAAGGAAAATAAAATTTTATATATTACGAAACCTTATCTTCATTATATAAATGCATTTATCTTTTATCATGAAAAAATCTAAATTTACCTATCTAATAGGTAGGATAATATATATATATATATATATATTTGTGACTCTATAAGGTATGGTCAATACTAATGCTCTTTAAAAAATAAAAATGGTAGGAAGTTTTCCTTCCGGCTATCTTTGTACGAAAAAAATTGATTGAGTTTGTTTAGATTTGATTTTTATGTGTATCTGATTTGTATTTTATATGAATCTGATTTGCATGTATATCTTATTTGTATATAATCTATTGAATTTATTTATAAATAAAAATATATGTTTATTATGCACATTTAATTCTTAATAAATATATATTTGAAAACGATAAAAATAAGATCTTAAAATGATGAGAAAAAGATGAAACAAACAAACTTATCTCAGGATGTAAGGCTTCTTTGCCTTTTTAGGTTACCTAATAAAAATTAATTATTTAAATAAAATTTAAATTAATTAACAAATCATAGTCTTATAATCACATTTTCAAAATAGGTTATAGTGTTGGTTAAATTCAGCAAGAGCGAAAATGCAACTTCACATGCCACAGCAATATCGCGTTTTACTAATGCAAGATTCCTTAAGCAGGTCTTTCATCTGACCCCTATATGCATGAAAAGCAATGCAATTTTGACAGGCGATGTTGGGTTTGGTTCTAGTTTAGTGGAGATAGATGTGTGCTACAGTGAGTTAGTGTGACTTGCATAGCGGGGTTTGTTTCAATGGTTCGACACAGTCACACAGAGGGGGGGGGGGGGGGGGGGGATAGGCTGACGTGGATGGGTTGGCTCGATGGAAGTCGACGGAGTGGATGATGATGGGCTTGTGAGGTCGAAGGAGGTGGTTTAATTTGTGTCTCGGTGATTGTGTCTGAGCCACTTTTGGTTAGTGGTTGTGGATGTGTTGGGGAGTCAACTCGAATTGTCGCAGTGGTTGGCGAACAAAGTGTGCAGCTAAGGTTGCCGAGATGTCGTGACTCAAATCAGGCTAGTTGGCGTTATAATGTGACTCGGCGATTGGGCCGGGGCTTGATTTGTTTTATTGAGTTGTTTCGAATGAGGAAGAAGTACGGAAAAAGAGAGACGTCGTAGGGTTTGACTATTCACAAACTCATCAAAGGAGCAAACGGCGAGATATGTGGACTTCATCAATTCCCGAATATAACATGTAGTTCTACAATGGATTTAAGTAATTACTTTTATATGAAAACTTTAAATCGTAATTCATACAAATGATTTATTTATGGAGTGGTGAAATTGTGGTTAGAGCATGCGATTTTGCAAATATATCCTACATTCTAGGATGTTACATATGATATGAATGAAAATAGATGACTATATTAATATTTATCTTATGTTGAAGTTATAAAACTTATAGGAGAATCCAAGATACTAAGGTGGACAGCTATATTTAGATGAGGAAACTTTATCCTATTTAGAACTAAAATAGTAAGAATTGCTATGGATAAAAATACCCTTTATGTGATGGAATTCAGAAGATAGATTTATTTTTCTTTTTTCCCTAAATATTTTTTATCCATATTTCCTTTCATTATATACAATTTTTTTCCCCTTTCACTAGCATAGGAGGTTGTGCGATTATAGAATATACAAATACAGATGTTCATGTTTTATATACATGATGATATAAGTAATAAATTATTTAAATAAACTTAAAAATTAAAATCAATAATAAGTGGTTTGTTTAGATTATTAGATTTTTATTTGTATTGGTAATAAATATGTATCATACCAATATTGACTCGATATCTGTTCGGTTTGGTCAATTTATGAGTAAAATTATTAATTTTTATTAGTTTCATATCTGTATTGATTCTGTTAAAAATGACGTTAAAATAATACCAAACCAATGTACTCAAACAAGCATATTAGATAGCAAAAAAAAAAAAAAAAACAAATGCATTAGCTTTCTTTGAAGACGATTAGCATATAAAAAACAAACTTATATTTTTTTTGGTAAACAGTCTCATATATAATTTATTTGCTTTAATTCTATTATATTTCTACAACACAAATAAAGAGCAATATATATCTACCAACCTTATAAAAAATATAAGACCTATCACATCTTTTATTTAACCACTTAAATTAATTAGACAATCCTATTAATTGGATCGTAAAATTCCCTAACTATGATTTTACTCGGATGATCTGATTTATTGTAACAAAATATATATATCCATAAAAGCTTACTTGCTGATGTCACTGAAAGCCGCCCACGGCCCAGCCCCGCTAAAATAGTTGGCATAAATATGTAATCCATAAGGATTGCACAATTTTGGATTACCCTATTAATTGTAATAAAAAGAAAAAATAAAAAAAAATAAGGAAAGTTTCCGTGTTTGAGGATAAACATTTTTTCAATGACTTCATATCGGGGAAATAAGTTATTAATTATAGAAAGGGAAAATACCATAGAGAAGGAAAAAATAAATTAAAAAGAAAGTACATGAATATATTTTAATTTTTTGGGATATATATAATACACGCGTACACGCAATTCGTGTCCATAAATTTTGCCTAGCTTTTTTGGATTTCCGGTAGGACCAGCAGGTTCCTCTTCTTTTCCCTTCCCGTTTCAGTGCGGTTTCAAAAACCAACATATACACACATACGTACCTGGAAACACCAAAAAACATCATCATAAATCCCAGGATTAGTTTCAGACTCGTCTATGTATTCTTTATCTATCGGCTGAAACCCAACAAAGCTGTAATATAAAGTGTAAACACTTGGTTGTGAGTTAAGATTATCATATGGTGCAGGACGACGAAAGACAAAGGAAGGGAATGCGACTGGGAAAGTATGAACTTGGTAGAACTTTAGGAGAAGGGAATTTTGGGAAAGTGAAATTCGCTAAGGACGTTGAGACTGGAGAAGGCTTTGCGCTTAAAATCCTTGATAAAACGAAAATCATTGACCTTAAAACCACTGATCAGGTATGTATAAGTTCTCATTTCTCTTCATTTCCTCGATCATGGAGTTGTTAAACAACCCAATATCCTTTTGTTTGTCAAATTTTCGATCTTCCCGTGTTCTTTGGCATTGTCGAGTCATTTGAACTCTTGGGTATTGATTACAATTGTGATAGCTTTTTTCTGCTAAATTTTCAATCTTTTTGTGTTCTTTGGCATTGTTGAGTCATAATGGGTATTGGTTGTAATTACCATAAATTTTGTGTACTCTCTTATTCAATTCCTTGGGTTTTTCGGCATTTCTGAGTTAGAAGAACTATTGAATTTTGACGATAACTTTAGTCAGCTGAATTTTCAATCTTTTTGTTTTCTGGCATTGTTGAGTCATATGAACTATTGGGTATTGATTGTAATCGTCACAACAAGCTAAATTTTCAATCTTTATATGTTTTTCTGGCATTAAATATTCAAAAGAACTAATGGGTTTTGATTAAAGTTATATGGTAACTTTTGTTTGCTAAATTTGCAATCTTTTTGCGTTTTCTAGTATTGTTAATTCATAATTATTATTGGTTGGGTTTTCATCATAATTTATTCAACTTCAGTATGCAAAAGTTTCCAATCTCCATTTGTTCTCTGGCGCTCCTGAGTCATTGCTCATAACGACTTTTGGATATTGATCATAACGACGAAAACTTTTGTTTGCCAAGATTCCAATCCTTCTGTGTTCTTTGCAGATTTTTTTTTTTTTTCACATGGACAATTATTGGGTAGGGATTATAATCATCCTTAATATTGTTTGTTTAATTTATATATGGGGTTCTGGGTATTTCTGAGTCATAACGACTAATGGGCATGGATTATAATAGCTTTCAAGTTCGTTGTGTTCTCTGGTTTTTTTTTTTTTTTTTTTGAGACATAAGGACTATTGGGTATGGATTTTTGTCCCAGAAAAAAAAATGTTTTTGTCCTACTAAACTTTCTGTTGTTTCTTATTTTCTGGCATTTTTGAGCCATTGGGACAATTGGGCATTAATTTTTTTTTTATAATTAGCTTTTATTTACTTAATTTTTAAATTTGATTTTTTGAGGACCTTTTTTGTATCAATAGCCTCCTATACTGTTGTTTGCTAACTTCGGCCTCTTTATGTTATATGAATTGTTGAGATGCAAAGAATTCTTGCCATTTGCTGGATATTCCATTTGTGGGGAATTCAGATGATTATTAATTTATTATTACTATTATTGTTAGGAGGTGTTGGTTTTTGCTCTTTTTTGCAAGATTGATGAATCGAGCAATTTAATAATTAATTTGTGATATTTTTTAACATGTCATGAACTATGAAATGATTAATGTTAAATTAACTAAAATATTTTTATCCTTTGTTCTTTTCTTTTTGTCAGATAAAGAGGGAGATTGGGACATTGAAGCTATTAAAGCATCCAAATGTTGTGAGGCTGTATGAGGTGGGTGTGGTTCTACTCTACCCTTTTACTTCCTCTGCAATAAATCAAAAACCAATTGAAAGTAATACTCAAAAAAAAAAAAAAAAAAAAAGAAAAAGAATCAATTCCAGACTTAAACTGCACGTCAGAGATCATTGATTATTGGTCTCTAATCCATTAAAGATCCCACTAGGTTTTGTATTAAATTAGTTTTATCTTTTCTTTTTTAGTCCCCCTTATTTTAGTGAATAGGATCAGATATTGAAAATCCAATAAAATTTTGCGCAAAAGATGGAACGGTATACGAATAATTGTTATTATTGTCCTATCCACATATTCTTGATTTTCTTAAATAAGAAAAATATTAATAGTTCTTTTGGATATCCCTTTAAATTTGCACAAAGGATCGAACAATGTGCAAATAGATGCTACAAGGATCCCATTTTATATTATTAGCTTTCTATGTAAGAAAATGTTAATGGTGTTTCAAGAATATGTGCTAAGATACTATCCAAAGGACAAAAAAAAAAAAAAAAGTTATGTTTTTGCTTCATTTGGAAAGTTTTCATCCAACATTTATCGTTTGGTTATAAGAACTGAAAAGAACAATAAAGAGGATTAGATAGCTCAGTACAAGTATTGAATAATATAATTCTCTTATATTTGGTATGTATGGTACTAGATGGTACTAGATAGTACTAGATAAAAATTTTCTTAACAGATTTTATTTTTATCCAATTTTAATACCTTTTGTATCATGAAATATGTAAGATAAAAATTTTAAGTTTTATCTAGTTTATGAAAAGAGTCTTGTCCGGTTAACTTATAAACCAAGCATGATAAAAATGATCTTTATTCAGTTAAATATCATGAAAAATTGTATAACTAAACAATAGAACCAGATAACATAAAATAATCCTCTTTTGAGTTTTTACACAGATAATGGTATTTTATTTTGTAAAAACAATCCTCTTTGCTATAGGAGACTTTTAGTTTTTTGGGTAAGTAGATTGTTTGGTTGAAAATGAGTCTGCCATCCTAATATTTTCTGGGGTCCATTACGTAATTGCCGGTTAACGAATCCTGAAATCCTTACATCGACCATTATTATATTTTTGAAACCTCATCTAAAATTTTGCTCGGTTACGTTGCGTCACACATGACTCATGAAAGAGGCTTACACGGACATATATTTATTTACTATATTGAATTTCACATATTAAAATATATAAATTAGAAATTAATATGTAATTATAAAAAAATATTTTACTAAATTAAGTGTGTACATATATGATTGATCGAAATACGATCGAAGTAAGAAATTCGACACGATAAAAATTTATCTTAGTTATATTAGCTTAATGTAATGTGACATTGGATAGCAAGACCAGCAAGTTGTCCCAAATAAGAAATAAAATAAAATATAGTTATAAAAAAATAAAATTGGTGGATGGCCCATAAAAAAAAAAAATTGTGGGCTAAGAAATTTCTCCTTTTTTATTTTTTAGTAGGACAGATGATGTCGTGGTTTGTTGCAATCAACCATGTCATGTCATGTCCATACCTTCCTAATATCTTTGTACGGTTTATACGTATACATGAATTCCCCATGGCATGTGTGCTTGTCTTTTATCTTAATAAATTATAGAACGTGTTAAATTTGTAATCGCTTATTAATATGTCGGATAAAAATGTTTCCAGTGTTTATTTCATTGGTTTTTTTCTTAAAAAAGAAATGTAATAAAACTGAATTCTCTTCTTTTTAGGCTTTTAAGGAGTGTCTTAAAGATGTGTATAACAAGATTTATTTATAATGCCTAGCTAGATTATAAATTTTTTTATAAAAAATTCCTAATTATGTCCACGGCAAATTAGAAGGGGCCCAAGACTGAGGGACATTCATATAATAAATACGTGATCATAGTACTTACATCAAATTTAAATTAGAACAAATTATTAGAACTCTAAACTTGAGCTTACTTGAGCGAGAGTAGTAGCAAGATAGGTGACCTTCGGAGAAGATCTTGTGGTACGTCCTTGCTTTTATATGATTGCATGTTACTGTATTATTATTAAAGCAATATTAGGATCGATGACTTTATACCCTAGAAAAAAAAATCAAATAATAATAATAAAAGTATCACTAGCATTTCATTGTCTATATACGTGAGAAAATACGCGCCATAGTTAGAAATTGTAACCATCAGTTAGTAAAGAAGATACGTTAAAAAAAAAATTGAAGAATCCTCCAGATCTGGTGTGTGGTCACACTGCAAATGTATTGTATTTAACCAACTTGTCTGAAAATGAATCCCCACGTGTACCCAAAAAAACCACCTCAATTTTGGAGATTTGTGTCGTCTCCGAACCTGTATATAATATACACATATCTTATTTTATAAATAAATCTACGATTTCAATGTAATTTAAATAATTAAACAGTGGAGATACATAGTACAAATAATCCAAAATCGATTGATTGTTATAAGTATCATGGACAAGCTTTATACGTGTCGGATTCTATAATTATAATGGACAGCTTAAATTAGTATGATAAAAAATATGTTGGGCAGAGATTACAGGTGTTTAAGATTCAAGAAAACAGACAGTGGACAGGTTTCCATTGTTGCACCATATGTCACCAAGCACCAACCAGTCTAAATTGTGCATTTATGGGACGTTAATGGCATCAAAATCATAATGACGTATCAGAGGAAGCTACCATGTGCTTGCCCCCGTCTCATGGACACGGTCTATAGGTATGCAAGCAATATAGGAACCACATGGTTTTCTGAAAATAGATCATAGGGCCCCCATACCTGACCCAGCCAACAACGAATGGTTCCATGGAAAAATAGAAAAAAGATTTGTGGATCGAGTAGTTAGTGGCAAGTATTGTTTTTACGTTGATGCCTACATCATATGTATGACAGTTTTTGGGTAGGTTTTTATGAACCTGGCACATTTGAATACAATTAATTAACCTATATATTGTTGTTTTCAAAAAGCTATCCCATTTTCGTTTTGCCACGTATCATGAAGTGATAGAATGCTTAGAATAAAGCAAATAATAATGATCACTTTATAACAAGTGGCAAATATTAATAGAGAGGAATATGAATATAAAAGTTTTCTGGGATAGTATGTTTTCATCCAATTAAGTGAAAATTGGGATTGGATGTAAAATTAGGCGTTTTGATTTGGTCGAATTCAAGGATGGGATACCATCTTTGACTGTCCCCACCATTTTCTCAGGACTTTTTCCAAACCCCAACACAACCACCACCTCTAGTTTCAAATATTGACAAAAGGGGGTGTGTGATATTTATTTTCCAGCTGGACATGTCATGCCAAAATTATCATCCAAGTCGTACCCATCCTGGTACATGATGTGAGGAAAAAGGTTTATGGATCTCTGTGGACAGCATTGAATGTCCTCTAAAAAAATATCATTCCAGTGCCTATGTGGACGTCAGTTTACTTAATGGTATATATCTATCTTGAGAGGTTGATGCCAATTAGGATTAGTAATTGGATTATATTAATGCTAGGCTGACTTAAATTCATCTAATATCGGGATGATTCCACGCATTTTTGCGATAATGATCTTTCTTGTTGGTTAAATTTTGAGATATTAGATTAGATGGAGATTAAAATTTTTGATATGTAAATTGCAATTTCACTTTCAAAACCATCAGTCAAGTGTAGATATATCTTTTTAAATGGACTTTTTGGTATACTTTTAGAAATTTCCATTTACCTTCCCAAATTGTTGCTGAAGGAAGCATAAGTGACGGTTTGATAAGGGAAATGCACAATTTCAAGGGTTTTGAAATGTAAAAGCACATTTCCAAATTCTAAACGATGTATCATCACATGATCAAAAGTTTCAGTGGTAAAATCACAATAATTCCTGAAAATCTTGATCATATGTTGATACATCTGGCTGTAATCTTAAATATTGTGGACAGGAACCCGAACATTAACACAACATTGTATCTGAGAGATCCATGTGCTAGTTTGCTCCGTACCGAGGTTTCTAATAGATAAGGATGTGTTTTAAAATTGAGTTGGAAGAAAGAAAGAAAGAAAGAAAGGAAAAGGCATGACAATTTTAATTGTTGAAATCACCCAATAATAATTCGATAAGCATCATCTAATGGTTTTTGGTAATGCTGATGTTGGGGATGCAGGTCTTGGCAAGCAAAACCAAGATTTACATGGTCCTAGAGTACATCACTGGGGGAGAATTATTCGATAAAATTGTGAGTATTGTTTAGTCAAAAGCATTTTATCTGAGAATTTCAATTTCAGTATTTATCGACTTGCATCATTCTAAGATTAATTCGCTTGAATATAAACAGGCAACCTGGGGAAAGCTCCCTGAAGATGAAGGGAGAAGGCTCTTTCAGCAGCTAATAGATGGTGTTAGTTATTGTCACTGCAAAGGAGTTTTCCACAGAGATCTCAAGGTTAAACTCAATGCCTGTTACTCCTAAACATCCCTCATTACAATTCTCAGTTAATGAATTCACAAATTCGTTGGATGAATTGCATTGATCGCATAGGTTGGAGGACCCATGGCTTGGGCTAGTGGAAACACTAGAACTCTAAAAAGTTGGGGCGTTAATGTAACTTTAGAGTCAGTGTAATTACCTAGACTTGTTTGTATATCTCATTGATTTACATGTTAACAATAATGTTGCTAATCTAATTGCAGCTTGAGAACGTTCTTCTTGATTCTAGAGGAAACATAAAGATCTCGGACTTTGGCCTTAGTGCTTTGCCTCAGCATTTCAGGGTAAAACCCTGGAGTTTCAACTCCAATCCATTGTCACGATTGAAGATTGACATTTCACATCTGATTAATCCTTCTTTTGTCATTTGAAACTGCAGGATGATGGATTGCTGCACACAACTTGTGGGAGTCCCAACTATGTTGCCCCTGAGGTGCTTTCTAACCGAGGCTATGATGGTGCTACCTCAGACGTATGGTCTTGTGGTGTTATTCTCTATGTAATCCTCACTGGCTTTCTGCCATTTGACGACAGAAATCTCGCTGTCCTCTACCAAAAGGTAGTAAAGAAATCTTTGCTTGTGTTTTTACTATTCGAATATTGGTGTGCTTGAAGATGTCTTTTTGCTGATACTCTTGATGGATTCTAGATATTTAAAGGAGATGCTCAAATACCAAAATGGCTTTCTTCTGGAGCTAAGAACATGATTAAGAGGATTCTTGATCCTAATCCAGAAACAAGGATAACCATGGATGGTATCAAGGCTGATAATTGGTTTCGTCAAGGATACATTCCAGCAGTTCCTGATGATGAAGAAGATCCCTATGTCGATGATGAAGTTTTGACAATGCATGAATCGGTACTGCTCAGTGACATTTTTTGAAGTTAAATCATCTTTAGTATGATTTCATTTTGGATTAATAAAGACATGCCTGATTGATTGTTGCTGACAGCCAAAGAAAGGGGAGAGTTGTCCAGGATCACCCCCTGTAATCAATGCCTTCCAGCTGATTGGAATGTCTTCATGTTTAGATCTCTCGGGGTTCTTTGAGAAAGAGGTGAGACGGTCCTGTATTTCCGTGTATCTATATGATACATCTCTTGCTTAAATTACAAGTGGATATGCTAACACGCAAAACATGTTGCAGGATATCTCAGAAAGAAAAATCAGATTCACATCAAATCATTCTGCTAAAGAGTTGCTTGAAAAGATTGAGGATACTGTAACCGAGATGGGTTTTCAGGGTGCAGAAGAAAAATGGCAGGGTTAGTTTGCTTCTAAATACAAATTTTTGTAGTTTTGATCATTTCTGAGATTTCAAGCGGACTAGAAGCTAAACATGATTGAGGAATGTAATTATGTCAAAAAAAAAAAATTCTAATTTCATTTTTGCTTTGCTTTGTTTTATATTCTTTTACAGTTTGCATACATAAATGCTAATTTATTTTCCTTGTACCATTGTAGTTGAAGGGAATGCAAAAGCACAAGGCCAAGAAAAGTTCCGGATGTCTTTCAGTTTTTGCAGAGGTATGATTCTGAATCTCAAATGTATTCAATCAACTCAAAAAGATCGAATGAATTTCAAACTTTTTTTCACTCCTTATGTGTCTTACTTCAATCAACTCAACAGATCAAATGAATTTCAAACTGCTATTCACTCCTTATGTGTCCTACCAATGGTTTATTGCAGGTTTTCGAGATAAGTCCAACATTGTATGTAGTAGAATTGAGAAAATCATATGGAGATTCTTCAGTCTATAGACAGGTAAAACCTCATTTATGCACAGAATAAGCATACACAAAATGAAGAATTTATTTGCCTGAAGAAATATCTATCTATTAGACTAATTCCAGCCCCCTGTGGTGTTCTTGCAGTTGTGTAAAAGACTAACAAACGAGCTTGGTGTTCATCAGAATGAGGAATTACTCACCTAGCACAACTGATAAACTGAGAATAGATAGGTGAAATGGGGTAGTTCATCGATAAGTTACAAAGATCTATATGGTTTTGCTGTGCTGGGGAATTGAAGTAGTGTGTTAATATTATACATATGTGGGCTTATATTACAGCTCTTTCCTGGCCGGTCAGAAACTTGTGTATAAAAAGACAATCTATATGAAGTAAATCTATTCGTTTCGCGGCACATTGAAGAATTTTCCTTTGATTTTTCATGTCAGGTTGTATTGCATCCAGTGGTTTCAAGGTTTTGTATGCATAGATGTGTGGATGGAAGACAATCTGCATCAATCAAATTAAGTTAAAGCTAGATTCTAGCAGAGGATATTGTTGTGGTTGCTGTTAAGTCCATAGTCTATGAAATCACATGGTATATATTTTATTAAAAAGGCAAAGATAGCAAAAAAAATAATCACCATTTGTTTCAGTAATCCAGTGTATAATCTCACTTTGGACATTGTCCGATCTCTAAATAGGGAAATAACAAGATAATTCTGGTATAAAAGACACATATATACAAAATAACAGGTAATAGTATTGGTAGTGACAGGGGCATCATATTTTCTATAAGGCTATGGAAAAGAATGTGTAATGAGATTAGTGGAGTTGAGGTAACTATTAATGGAGGGAAGCTAATTAGCAATGCTTTAAGCTCATGGGATAATCACAGACTGGTTTGTTATGTAAATGAAGGGCTAATAGTTGTTTAAATATATTTCTCCAACCATGAAAATTTCTAGAAATTATCATTTGACAGCAAGTACATATCATAAGCAATTAACATGTCATAAATTTCTTTGAGTTTTTCAATGTAGATTGTGGCAAGAGCAGATGTGTCAACCACTGCTTTATGTGAAGTCATTAGTTCTAGTCTAGATTAGGCGAGAGTGCAAGGACTATATCATTGACTAGACATCATCATGAGTCAGGTTTTACCTAGGAACCAACCCGACCCAGATAGGTAGTTCTGACTCACAATAGACTCGTTGGGTTTAGCGGATCTAGGTAGGTAGTGCTTAAGACCCACCGGCTCAAAAACTCGATGGGTCATACTAAAAAAAAAGGCAATCCCTAACCACAACTTTTGACCATGTATAAATAAAATTAAAATCTTCCAAATACTATTTCATGTAATAGCCATTTTGTTATCCAAGCACATGTTTATTGTTTAGTAACTAAACTTTCAAGAAATCAATTAGAAGAGCTGAGGCAACTATTAGTGGAGGCAAGCTAATTAACAATGCTTTAAGCTCATGGGGATAATCAAAGATTGGTGTATTATGTAGGTGAAGGGCTAATATTTGTTTTAAATATATTTCTCTAGCCATGAAAATTTCTACAAATTATCATTTGAGAGTAAGTGCATATCATAAGCAATTAATATGTCATAAATTTCTATGAGTTTTTCAATGTAGATTGTGGCAAGAAGAGATGTGTCAACCACTGCTTTATGTGAAGTCATTGGTCCTAGTCTAGATTAGGTGGGAGTGCAAGGACTATATCATTGACTAGACATCATCATGAGTCAAGTTTTACCTAGGAACCAACTCGACCTAGATAGGTAGTTCTGACCCACTAATAGACCTGCCAAGTATGACAGATCTAGGTGGGTAGTGCTTAAGACCCACCAAGTCAAAAACTCAGTGGGTCATACTAAAAAAAAAAAAAGGTAATCCCCAACCACAACTTTTGATCGTGGATAAGCTAAATTATAATCTTCTAAATGCTATTTAATCTAACAGCCATTTTGTTATCCAAACACGTGTTCATTGTTTAGTAACTAAACTTTCAAGAAATCAATTACAGGAGCTGAGGCAACTATTAATGGAGGCAAACTAATTAACACTGGTTTAAGCTCATGGGAATAATCAGAGACTGATTTGTTATGTACGTGAATGGCTAATAGTTGTTTTAAATATATTTCTCTAGCCATGAAAATTTCTACAAATTATCATTTGTGAGCGAGTACATATCATAAGCAATTAATATTTTGTAAATTTCTATAAGTTTTTCAATGTAGATTGTGGCAAGAAGAGATGTGTCAACCATTGCTTTATGCGAAGCCATTGGTTCTATTCTACATTAGGTGGGAGCGCAAGTAAGGCTATAAGTGAGCCAAGATAGCTCACGAGTTCTTCGAGTTCAACTCGGAAAAGCTTGAATTCGATTCGCTTACAATCGAGTCGAACTTGAGCGTGAGCTACACGAGTAGCTATCGAGTTCAAGTTTTAAAATACCCAACTCGGAGAGCTTGCGAGCTTAATCGAGCTCAATTGTATATTAAATCAAGTCGATTCAAGTTTGAGTTTATCGTGTATTAAATACTCTTTATAATTAAATTAATATTTAAAAGAATAATCGAGTCAAGCTCGAGTTTAATATAGTATTAAATCGAGTCGAGTTCGAGCTTAAAAATCAAAACGGGATCCAGTTCGAGTTTTAGTTCAAGTTCAAACTTCGAGTTTTTTATTCAAGTCGAATTCGAGCTTGGTATCGACTCGACTCAACTCGTTTACAGCTTTAAGTGAAGGACTATATCATTGATTAGACATCATCATGGATCAAGTTTTACCTAAGAACAAACCCGACTTGGATAGGTGGTTTTAACCCACCAACAGACTTACTGGGTCTAGCGGATCTAGGTAGGTAGTGCCTAAAACTTGCTGGGTCAAGGCCTGATGGATCATACTAAAGGAAAAAAAAAATGCAATCCTAAACGTAATTTTGACAATGGATCAATTAAATTACAATTTTCCAAATACTATTTAATGTAAGAGCCATTTTGTTATCCAAATACATGTTCATTGTTAGTAACTAAACTTTCAAGAAATCAATTAGTGTTAATGTTAAAAATAGTACTTGAACTTTTGCAAAAATTTCAATCAAGTACCCGAAGTTTGGTTTGGACAATTTTGGTACCTAAACAAAATTTTTACGAACTTTTTTCATATTTAATTGAAATTACTTCAGGTATGAAAAAAGTTCACAAAAACTTCATTCAGGTATTAAATTGTTCAAAATGAAATTTCATTTACATGATTGAACATTTTGTAAAAGTTCAAGTACCATTTTTATCATTAACCCAATAAATTACCCAACTACTTAAAAAACAATACAGTCAACCGCCTAACATTTCAAACACATGTTTATTTCATGATTTTAATAAAGTACACAAGAAACAAAAAAAAAAAAATCATAAAATGAAAAAAAAAATAATGGAAATTTTTATCTTGGAGTTCCTATACCCAAATCTAAATACAAAGGAACTCTTCAATTACTTTTGAGTTAGATTTCTTAATTTAAAAAAAAAAATAGACTAAACTAATAATAAGAAAGATGAATAAAATGTGACCCTCTTATTTAAAACTACTTAAAACCGAGGCTTGCCCTCCTCTCTCTCTACTAATTTTGCTTAAAAGGAAACGAAAGATGAAAAAATTGGTCTATTTTCATTTTCCTCCCCTGTAGAAATGAAAAAAGAGAGCATTAAGATTAGAAAAGCAAAAGGCCCCCGCTAAAAGAAAGGAAAGTGCTTAGAATTTGTTTTGTTTGGCAGGATTTGCACAAAAAAAAAGTAATTTCATGGCTTTGGTCAGACAGGAACCAATCCGTGAGACTCGTTGGTTCCCAAGGACTAAGAACTGGCCTGGGCTTCATGGTTATGGTTACGGTTCCACATGGAACCCATGACTTAGCAATTCAAGTATAGGATTGTACCTAAATTGACTTGTGACGATGTCTGTGATTGACATTCGACATATGTGTATAGATCCCATATAAATAAAGGAAGTCATCTATGACCAAAGAAGAAGAAGAAGAAGAAGAAGGATGCCATAAAAAAGGACCATAATTGATAGTTGTAACTACAAGGTTTAATTATGACAATATGAGAGACAATGATAAGTGAGAAAGGATAGTGCGAAAAGGTTTTGTGGTTATGACAAGTGAGGCAAGGAAATGGCAGTTCAGGTTTGTGGAAGGCTAAGGTGGTGTAGCAATAGAGTGGTGGTGTTCCATGTTTGGCAATGATAACTAGACGTTGGTAAGAAGAGAAAGGAGGTGGTGTTATAGTATAGATGCAGGTCAGGTTAAGAATAATGGAAGGTTTGGAGGAGGTCTGGAGTTTTTGCTAAGATTAATGATTGACAGTAATGAGGGCCAACAACAAGGTTAATTTCTAGATGCAACAAGTGAGGAAAAAAAAATTCATATTAGAGTATTCACCCAATCTCCCTTTTTATCTAGATATAACCTTACACTAGACATACTCTAATAAGATAACTTGTCAATTATGTTAATTAGTTTATATCATCAACACCCTTCATGTCCCTAGTCTCACACAACATTAGTTACTTTATATCATAATCGAGTGAATATCATATTTGGAACCTGAATTTTGCTAATTTGTGCAATTAACTATTTAAAGTTTAAAACCATTAATTTATTACATAAACATTAGTTATTTTTGCGATTAACTATTTGAACTTTGGCAAATTTTGTAATTAGTTACTTGAATTTTACTTATTTGCGTAATTAACCATCTTGTCTAGGTATATTAAAAGAATTCAAAAAATTCATAGATAATAAACTGATACTTTTAAGCTTAGGTAGTTAATTATATAAATTAGCAAAGTTTAGGTACTACATGTGACATTTACCTATCAAAATTTAAACTAATTATGAAGATTGAACATTCTTTTCTTCCTCCTCAATTGCAAATCGAACTCCATAATTTCCAATAAACATCAATTATTTTCAAATGTAAGTGCAAAGAACTTACTAGGACCATTGTAGTTAAAATCGGTCCAACTTAGCTGGTTAAACTGGGTTTGACTAGAACCGACCAAAAAAGTGGACCAGTTTGCTAGAAAAGCCGAGATTATTAAAAATCTGATGAAACCCAGGTGATTGAATTGAATTGGATAACCTAACCGAGTCCTTCGGACTACATTGCACACTTCTAAGACCTGCATTGCACATTTCTTCATCTTCTTCATTTTCTTTTGTTTTTTTTCTTTTTTGGCTAAAAGAACGATGCGCACTTTGACCAGGCTTATTTTTCAAGTCTTATAAAACTACATTGGCCTTACAGCCATAGATAGGTCCACCCATTAAAGCAAGCTAATGAAGACAAAAAAGTCAGTAGATGTTTTTACATACTTGGTGCAACAAAAAACATTTCCATAAGAAAGTTGATGTAGGGCTTTTGTTTTACCTTTCTCTATGATTCAATCCTCTAGAAATATAGTCTTTTTAATTTCATTTTTAAGAAAAAGATCCTCAGTCTTTTAAGTTACAAAATTAAAAAAAAAAAAATTAGAAACAACAAAAAAAATTATACTCAATAAGAATTAGATGATGAATAAAAAATGTCGTGGTCCACACTTCTTTTAACGTTTCAATCTAAACAACTAAATATCTTGTAAATATTACCTTTTTTTTTTCCATTTCCTATTTGCATATCATTAGGATAACATATAATCAAATTCTAGGCACCAAAACCTACAATTAGAAGTTTTCTACCTCCTCTCATTAGTGATGTAGTAGAAGATGACAAAAGGCTAAATTGTATTTGTTGATAGGTTGCAAAACTTAGAACCCACTAAGGTTTTATTGTTTTAGTCTTGCTCCTTCCTTAGTTATCAATGTGGGAGTAATAATTTTTAAAGTGACTTTGTAATTCTTTGTGCAGCTAGCATTTTAGTCTATAGGTATATATAGTAAATCTAATTAAATTAATTATATGTGTTGTCCATATATAAATATGCCAATGTAAGGTTTATAAAATATAATTTTTTTTTAAGAATGCTTAAGAAAATTATTACTTGTAAATTGCAAAAATTAAATTTAACCATCATCTACTAATTATGGGTTAAAAAATGATTTAACAAAATATGTTCTTACGTCTGCACTCAATGCAAAAAAGAGGACAATTATTTATATAAAAAAATTACATTATATAGATAGGATTCATGAAGAGGTAGCCCATCTTATATTTAATTAGAGTGACTATATAAATTTAAATTTGCTTGACCTTGCGTTTTAGGACAATTTCTTATTTCTTTTATAATATGAATTATATTTTCATTTTTTTTCCTAAACCTAGTTCAACCCTAGTTGAACCCAGTTCAACCACTTTTCATACCTAGGTTAAACCCCTAATCTAGTTCTAACAACACTAACTAAGACTAATAATTGGGTAAAAGTCAATGAGAATTACCTTGGGTTTATTGATGGATCCTTTTCTATCTTTAATTGGTCGAACTCCTATAGCAATTTACTTAGAGATTTCTTAAGTTTTCTACAATTTAAGGGTCATAACTTACTTATAACTGGGATTAGGAAATTTTATCTTAACAATTGATGCAAGTTAGACTTAGAATCACCTTCATTTATTCTTAGTCGGACCTTAAGAGGAAGGATTTGGAAAATTTTCTCGAAGTTTCACATGATCTACTAATTGAATAATTTTAATACTAACCCAAGGAAAGGATTTATCTTTTATAACTTGTAGTCGTTTAAGTTTCCTAATTTGTTTCTAGTTTAGCTTAGTGAGTCTTTGCTCAATAAAGACTTTACTTCTCCACCTCAGCTTTACTTGCCTCAACTTGATGGAGAGCTTTGTTAGTGTAACTTATCTTAATAAAGTTTCTATTTGCTCTAGCTTGGCAATGACGTGCCTTGAAAGATCTTCAACTAACTTGACTTAGCAAAGAGTTTACTTAACCAACCTCGCTCCTACCATATTTGCATGGTAAATTTCTTACTTGGCTCAACGTGCCCCTACAAAATCCTTCTCAGTTAGCCACTATCAAGTCGTAACCTAGCCTGACTCAGTATCCTAAGAGCTAATCCCTTTCGAGCAAATAAATGTCTACTTAGCAAGAGACCTCCTTTGATATAGCCTCACCTCCTTGACACTTAAGACAGCTTAGCTACAAATGACCTCCAATGAAATTTTAACTTAATAAAAAAATCCTTGAAAAATTGACAAAGAATTATGCTACACCTTTGCCTTCAAAAGGTACAAGGCTTGTTTCCTTTACTAACAGAATTAGAGACACCTAAAGTTTGAGTCCCCTCTACTCTTAACCTGCAAGTAGGGGTTTTTTTTTTAAAAGAAAAAAAATATGTGTATTATATGTGTATTATAATGAGTAAATAATAACACAAAAATGAAGATAGTGTAGTGGTTAAATATTTGGTTTTACATCCATGATGTTATGAGTTCAAATACTATGACTCTATTGTCAAAGATGAAAACGATTTTGTCATTAAGGGAATTACTTAAAAAGTTGCAACCTGCATACCCCTTGAAGCTGAGCTCCTAGTTGTCTAGCATAGCCTCCTCTTAGCAAACACATTGCAACATGACAAGATCATCATTGGAATTGATTGCAAAGAAGCATACAAACGGATTTCTAACAGGGATCTAAATACTATATGTTCCTAACATTTTAGTTGTCGGTAGGGATTTGATGCCGAAGCATCTGATTTGGATGACTCGAACTAACAATGGAGATGCTAATTGGATCCTTAGCCATGATTAAGAGTTCAACTCTACTCCATCTTCGGACCTTATGTTTGTTTGAAAGTTTTATTCAGCTTTTGAAGATGTTCCTTGTCTTCTCTTTAATGATGTAAGCCCAATGGCTAATTTTGGTTTCTTAGTAGGTATTCGGCAACCCTTTGTTTGTAATGCCCTCAATCCTCAGAATCTTTTTAAATAAATTATCTTTCCCCGTAAAAAAAAAAAAAAAAAAAATCCTATGAGCATACTTTTCTTTTTTTGCATTTTTTATTTTCTCTTTTCCTTTTTCATCATGTATTTATTACATTCTCTTTTTCTCTCTCCCAGTCTCTTTTTTAAAAAAAAAAAATTCTTTCACAGTAACTAATAGAATTAAATTTATTTATCATAAAACTATTAACAACATAAATTCTTGTGAATAACTATTTTTTATTTGTAGTAACTATATTATTCATATTACAAATGTTATGATTTTATTGCATAAAGCATTTCTAAATAATACTAAGTAAATTACATATTAACTCTATATTTAATTAATAATTAATTTTGAGGTATTATAGATGCAATATGTTACCAAATGCTCTAAATACCCTTAATTATTTATAAAGTTATAAAATATCATAGCCAAATCATTAATAAAATTGTTATACATATATAATGCAATATAATTATAATAGTAAATGGATACACATATATTACTCTAACATTTACTTAATTAAGATCCACCCCCACCCCAAACATAGCATCTTGTGCTCGTCTTTGCATGCAACGTTCAAGCTTAATCACTAATGATGAACCTCTTGTCATATGTGTATAGAACAAGAGCTTATCCTGACCTTCTTGACTAAGACCAAATGAAAAGACAAGGAAGACTCTACAATGTCAATGGCTTAAACTCCTTTTAGCATACATGGGCTAGCTTTGCAAACAACTCTAGTGAAGGCAGGTTCTGACCAGATCATTAGCACTTGAAGGCGATCTTATCCAACTTCATCACATATGCTCCTCTAGCTCATTAAGCCTAAAGACCGAACACACCTTGTAGTAACGACACAGTCTCGTGTCCATACTTAAGGGCTCGACTACGTAACTCTCTTTGATTATGCAATCAAACAGGCCTACTAGCTTCCTAACATAACTACTTAGGCATAACTATTATCTTAGAACAAACTACATCTCTCAAAGGCACTCCAAGTCTTCAAGTTGCTTGGTAAACACTATCAATTCTTATCATGCACCAAGCAGGCACAGGGAGTATCCTCCATCAAGACTTCAAGACTTGAAACATCCCTTAAATTATGTCTACCCTAAGACCTCAAGGCCTATATAGGAAACCTCCTAAAGTCAATGCTTAGTAGTAGACTAGGGCACAAATGTTTAATGTCATTTTTTCACAAAAGCCTCAAGTTCTAAGTGTAGCTCGCGAAGAAGGATGTAGGATGTCTACAAAGGCTCTCTATGAGAGGGAAATTTAAGACCAGGTAGCCCATGTAAAACATAAGACCACTACCTATGTTGAACAAGGGACAAACATGACCGGTCTTAGGAAGAGATAATTTAAGCATTATGTTGTGTATGTGGAATTCTATATATAATTTACATCTCTTGTTTTGTAGTGTAGCTTATATGTGCCCTCACTCAGATCTCCTATGTTGCAAATATTCTAAGCTAAACCATATTCCAACGTGTTATGACACACGACTAAAATTATGACATAGTGAACAAAATTACAAGATAAACCTCATTTTACAAATGAATAATTTCCCTCCATTAACTCAATGGAAACGTAATACTCCCATCTACAACTGAAGATTACTTAAGAAAATCATATACAAGTTAATAAAACATTTTTATTAGATAAATCAAGAAAATTCAACATTATAGTAGGCTAATTCAGAAAGGAGATATATGCAAACTGCATTGTTGAACTCGTGTATTTAACGTATGTTTTGATGAGAAAGTGGAATGCACAATTAACCACTCAATCATATTTAGTTATACTCAATTAGTAAAAGAAGTGCTCCATTTGATTTGTATATGTTTAAACTTGTATTACTTTGATTTTTGTTTGTGCTTGTTATAATTTTATTTAAACATATTTTAGGCCTTATTTTTTTTTATAAAATTTATTAAATCTCAATAAATCGGAATCCGGATGAGCGAGATATGGCCAATTTATGAAACATTGTCGAGCTGTCAGAGGACTAGCTTCCATACACTAGATTGGGAGACATCCAGATGTTAGATGAAAAGTGTGTAGTTTCCAAGAGATGTCTAGATGCCAATATAAGAAACTAGTGAAGCTATTTTTATTTTACTTTTTTTGGTGTTTTATGTGTAACAACTAGAAGACTTCAAGAGACTATAAATTCCAATAGCTGGAGGCTTGAAGATAGTTGATAGAGTTTAGTTATTATAATAAAAAACTTGTAAACTCTCTAAAAGTCTATTTGTGTTTATTTGTGTAATTTGTGTAAAAAAGAGAAACTACGTGTAGTGTCACTTGTTCTTAAGCTTGCTATTTCTTGTAAGACCTACACTTAAGTTTATGAGTGAGGTTAGCGGAATCTTGAACTGTGCCTATTTGCTAGTGAGATTGTTGTAAAGGCATAAGTCAAATATATTATGTTGCCATGGTGTTTGTAGCTTTGGTAGAGCATTGTTTACTTTGAATGTGAATTGTGTGAAGTCCTCATTGTGTGAGGCATTGTTTATGGACCCAAAGACTAGGGGATGGATCTACATTCCTTAGGTGTTACTAGAATTGTATAGCATTAATATGCACATGTATACATATATCATCTTTTGTGCTATCTTGGAATACCTTTCTAAAATTTTAAAGATGATGGGGAACCAATCCTCTCATAATAGGTAATGAAATTTCATATCTCAGTCTGTAAAGTTAAACAATCAGAGCTAAATTGTTCACCATTGCCAATGATTTTATAGCTTAATAGCATCGTTCTTAGTCTCTCAAGTGAGAGGTATCAAGTTCAAATCCCTCTCCCACTTGTAATGGCAAAAAAAAAAAAAAATCACCACTTCCTTGCTTTAAATTAATACTACTAATATAGAAATAAATAACTTTAATATATATAATAAAATAAAAATTACAGTCAAACAATATTATATATATTAATCACATTAATATAGGTAATATAATAATATTGATAATTAAATAATTTTCAAACTATTTGAAAAAAGAAGTTAGAAAATATTTATCTTATTATATTTAATTTGATATCATTTATTTTTCTCCTAACCCACTTAAATATATATATATATCAAATTACCATTATATCCTTTAAAGTGGAAATTTTGAATGCATAGTCTTAATTACTATATACTCCAAAAGTCCAAATGTTGAAGCAACTTCACCATATAAGGATTTCCTTCAATAATAAAGGAATTTTATTGTGGTATAAAGAATATAGAATGATAATATCAAAAAATTTAATTGTAAGAATGCATATTTTTTTCGAAAAAATTAATAAAACTGAGGTTTGTGGTGATGAGTAGATAGATTGTAGTAATTATAATGTATTCTTATTCAATCGAAAAAAAAAAAAAAACTATTCAAATGCATTTTTATAAATGCACATATTATTCATTACATGATTTTCAATAAATTATATTTCCATCTCCATAGTTGACACTTATGCAGTGCAGGCTCTTCAATCATCTTAAATACAATTCTTGGCCTCTATCTTTTTTCTTTTCTATTTCCATAAAATTTTATATTAATAAGATTATATTTTAAATTTCATGTTGGTGTGTAAATTGTATAATCAATTTATGGATCATGTACATTTTGTCGCTAAGATAATAATTTTTTTTTTATTTGGAGAAGAATAATTAAAAAAATAAAGACATACACACACATATACAATACTAACACAGTGAAAAGAGAAAAAAATCATAAAAGGACTGTATTGCAAACTTAGAAGTAAAAAAACTTCAAATATATATATAGCAAAAAAAAAAAAAAAAAAGGAATTAAAGACACCATGTCACCGTATGTAGTGAGGAAAATTTTATGGTCCCTGATGAATATGACATGATTGATCTTGTTACATCATTGAATGATTCAAATCTATTCTAACCATGATTGAAACCATTAAATTTTTTACACTTATTTTTTTATAATCAATTTAATTATAATACTAGTAACGAATGAGACCATAAAAGTTCTTAGTGTATAGTAACTATCTTATGAAATCAATAGTAAGTACATAATAATATTAACAATATTAATATAATTTGTGAAATTTTAAATCAATGGCTTATAATTTGGTTTATAAATTCCTTATTGATGGCAAGTAAATAGTACAAAAAAAAAGAATGATTTAAAATTTGAATTATTATTGGATATTGATATCAATGGAAACCGAAACTTATGACTCTTAGCAAATATGATGAAACATAAGTTGACAACACAAAAATTAAATTATTTGTTGGGGACCTATGTTAATGGCAAATTTAGTGGCAACAAAATAAAAGGATGTTAAAGCTATAAGTGTCATTCTCTTTAATATTAACTAGAAAATATATTTAGTATTTTTTTTCTTTTCATTTGAACAATATACATATTTTAGCTTTTTTTTTCTAACTTTTATCATCAACATTATATTTCGATTCCCATTAGGATCAATAATTTGAAATTTAAATTATTAATTTATGATGTCATATAAATGATGGTGAAAGAACTAACTATTTATCTTGAGCACTTACATTGCGAGTGCATCGTCGACTAGTATATTTTTATATAGTATATATAAAATATTATATAAATATAAATTATACAATATGTGTGATAAATGTACATTGAATATTATTTAATTTCTATTATATATAAAATATATAATATTATCATATAAAAATACATTACAGATAACACTAATATATAGAGTAAATTACAATGACAAGTATCAACGTTTGTAGGTAAGTTCATTTAAGATATCAACGTTTTAATTAGTTCAAAAGAAGAATCGACGTTTGTGAATGAATTTATTTAAGGTATCAACGTTTCAAGTGGTTAAAACGATGTATGAATGTTTTATAAAGTGAGTCAAATAAGGTGTTAATAATTGACCATTAATGAAAACTTTAGAAACTTAATTGAAAATTAATCAAAACATTGATACCTTAAATGAACTTTACAAAACGTTATTATCTCCCCTAAACACTTTGCAAAATATTGATACTTCTTTTTAACCACTTAAAAAGTTGATATCTTAAATGAATTTACCCAAAAATGTTGATACATTTTGGTGTAATTTATCTATAATATATAGTATAGTATCAGCTATAAATAGTATATCAATACATATATTTTATAAATATATTATATTACAACATAAATCTATATATATAATAAGTCTATGTCATATACTATTTATTTAAACATATTATATATGATACATATAATGAAAAAAATTATGTTATATAAAATAAAGAATTATTTATCCATTTATATATTATTTTAACTTTTTAAGATGGATAAATTTGTCTCTATCGGTTAAGTTTATACTTTTCATTTACACAAATAGATTTGTAACATAATTCAAAAAGAAAAAAAAATGATGCTAAAACTTTATTTTTCTTGCTGAAAATTTAAAATTAATTTGCTGCAAAACAAATTTTATCACAAATTTGCCCGTAATCCATTGCAGATTTTGTTAATAAAACAAATATAAATTGCAAAATCTCCTATACTTTATAGTGTCACAAATTCGTTCTACATCTATTGCACATTAATGATTTTATAGACATAAGTTTTCAGTGTTAAAACTTCTATCTCTAAACACTATTAATATAGTTAATTACTACAATTCTATTACTAAGTAATAACTAAATTAATTATAAGGTATATTAATTTTTTAATAAATAATTTTTTTAAAATATATATAATATATATGCGGGTTCACTTAATACTTTTTGCCCTAACTACTTACTAATTTTTTATATTGGAACATGAAGATGGCTTTTTCAAGTCCATCTTTAATAGTTAAAAGGGCATGTACTCTGTTATTTATAAATGTCTCGACTGGCTAAACTTTTAGTTCCGTCTATTTTTTTTTTTTTCATTCACTTATACATGTTTATATGATTTCATAAATTATATTCAAGACATATTATATTATACAAATAATTAATAAAATCCAACATTATATACCTTGATATAAAATAGTGTAACTCTTTTTATCCATTCAGTCTTATACTTTACAAAATTATTACTCTTTTATAAAACACATTATTTTAAGAAAAAATATATTGCATTTTATAGGCCATACATAATAATCTTTTCTTATTAATAATACCAACATAAATAGACAAGATATAATAGAATAGAACTAATTGTTAGCTTTTTCTTTATTATGTTTAAATATATATTTCATAAAATAATATCATAATATTATGCAAAGCTACACTTTGATCACTTACTGGTCATTATTGAAAATTACAATTTTTTTTTTAAGATCACCATCTAAGCTAATGAAAACCTCTATATTTATGCCAAGATTGGTTGTTATTAGAGTGAAACACATATCTATTAACTTTTTAGAAAAAAACTATACAAATATAAACTATATAAAAATTATTACTAAATATCAATACAAAATCGCATATAAGACATGAGATTCACATTTTTATACATGAAATGCTTGTATAAAATGTAATATAGTAAAAGTCCTATAATATTAAATCATATGTTAAAAAGATGACTCATAAATTGTCTTAATAAATCGCATCTTTCAAGAATATTTTACTGAAATATTTGAATTCTAAGGCCAAGGATGGATTGCATTTGAAAAAGGTTTCATCCGTGAAACGCATTTGACAAAAGTGACGCACATGGACATGAAACACACAAACATGGAATGTCGTACGTCATGAACGTCAAAACTTCTGGTTTTATGTACCACTATGCTTTTGGGCCATGTTATTATTATTATTTTTTACACATTTCGCTCCAGTGGAGAAGGATGGAAGTTTTTCTTTGATTCAAGTGCCAGTTAAAAAGTGCCACTACTTCTTCCTAAAAAACAACCAACCTTTCTTCTCTCTGATCCAAGCCCCTCCTCAGACATGATCTTGTTTCTTTCCACACATTTTAAACCTTATCGCCTCACAACAGAAACATAGAAGACTGTTTCTTCAACCCGAAAAATGACCATTTTATCCGTCTTCAACTATGCTTCAACTTCCATCCATAAATTTAAGCTCCTGGCTCTCTTCAATGTCAGGTTCTGGGCTCTCTTTCTTAACAATGTTTCGGTAGAATTTGATGTAAAGATTTGAACTTTAATGGATTTGAAGCTTCATCTGCTATAATGTTTATGGCCCATGTTTTATATTCAAATTTATAGAGTAAAAGTTGTTACTGGTGGAGGTTTTAAATTATCTGTATTTTGTAAGCCTCACTGAGTGAGTGAGTTCTAATTAGGGGTGGGCATAAAGCAGTTTGATTCATTTTTTTTTTAAATCAAATCAAATCATAATTTATGGTTTGATTTTTTTTCCATCACAAACCAAGCCATTAAGCAACGATTTGATTCGGATTAAAATTTTTTTTAACAATTAAAGAACAATTTGATTCGATTTGGATTATGAATTGAATCAAAATTCTAACTAATTTTTTTTATTATAGTTTTTTTATATTTGTGTAAATACTTAAATATTTATATTATTTTACAAAATTTATATTATAAACCATGACAAAATGTTTTGAGTTCATCATGCTTTATGAATTCATCATACTTTTAATCTATAATTCTCTATAAAATCAGTTATCCATTAATAAAATACATTTACCAATAAAACCACTACATAGTAAGTCATAGTTTTTAATTTTTAATAGAATCATTAAGTCAATTATCTATCAATAAATTTAGCTAACATAAAAAATCATCTATCAATAAAATTCATCAATGAATAAAATGATTCACTGATAAAATACATTAAACGATTAATACATAATAAGAGTTTATAACTAAATAAATGAATTTCATACATTGTAGAGTTAGAAGGTATTAAAAAAAATAATAATTCATCATCAACAAAAAAATAAATATCATGAGCCTAAAAAAAATTAAAAATGAAAAAGTTGATTTTAATCAATATTCACAAAATAATAAACATTAAATGAAATCATATTAACATATAGTAATATATTATTACATTTTTCTAAAACGGTTTGGTTTGGTTTTACGAATTAGTTTGGTTTATCTTCCAAACCAAGCCATAAATTTACGGATTGGTTCGGATTGAAAAATTTTTAAATCAAACCATTAAAAGAACTATATTTTCGGTTTGGATTGATTCGGTTACGGATTGGTTTGATTCAGTTGGTGTTTTTGCCTATCCCTAGTTCCAATGAGTGATACGTAGATACTGCGATCATGTGCAATGTAAACATAAATTGTATTTTTGTGAAGTGATTTATTTGTAAATAATATAAAATATTAAATCACATGTCGGTAATTTGATAATTAATATCATATAATTTGTATTTGTATAATTTTTATTTGACATAAGCATATAATATAAAAAATTTAACCACTAACTTATAGTCTATTGTCATTATTTAAGATATCAAATAACTAAATAAGATGTATCGGTTATCGGTTTCGATTCTCTCCACCTATGATAATGACCAAAATATATTTGTGTGTGTATATATATAAGGTTTAGCTAAGATTCGTATACATCAGAATCGACAAGGTTATTATGAAACTTACAAATAAAATTTTAATATATCCATTAGAAAGAGAGAGAGAAAAAGGAATGAAGATATGGATCTACAAAATCTTTTCATGGGTATATATATATATAACAAGCACAATTCAAATATACACTGCTTGGTTAAAAACCTAAAGAAGAACTCAACAGTCAACAAAATGGCCAAAACATCAGTTCAGGGGCGTCAATGGAAGCCAAACATTGAAATTTTCTCATCATCCTCTAAAGGGAAAAAGACCAAAAAAGAGTCTGACCAAAGCGGTCTTTGGATGCCTCATGAAAAGCTTATTGATGGGTTATTTGTTCTACCTAATAACCCAAAGAAACTGGGTAAAATTCGTAGGAAAAAAGTCAAAGACACTGCTGGGTCCGCTTGGTATGTCAAAGCTTTTTTAATTTTTAAACTTGTTTTAGGTTATAGGATTCCTAGTCCTCTTTGGTTTGTTTGTTTGTTTTTTTTTTCCCTATAAAGTAATGGTTTTTGCTAAATAAATACATCGGCATGATCGTCTGGCTATTGAATATTTAAAGTTGTGATCCTTTAAATATTGGGTTAGGTTTGATATGCCTGCAACAACTATTACTCATGATCTTCAATTACTTAAGGTATGATAACCCTGTTCATATACTTTATTTTTACCCCTTTATTTTATTTTATTTTATTTTATTGTCATTACAATGTATTCAAATCGAGTTTTGCCACTAGACTATAAAGTCATTAACCAACATTATTAAATTTCACTTCTCCGATGATTTGTAATAATGGCTATATTTCAGAATTGACGGACTAATTTGTTTCAGTAGTTTGGGTGTTATGAATGTCCAAATGATTACTTGTATTGTTCTTTTCTAATGGCTATGAAATAATGAAGTTGGCATTTTCTACTTGTGGGGATGTCTACAGCTGAGGAATGTCATTGATCCTAACAGGCACTACAAAAAGAGTGATTCGACACTTCCTAAATATTCCCAGGCAAGTCTATTCAACTTTGTTATGAAAGTACAAGGTATGAGATTGAGGTTGTAAGGTTTTGCGCATGGTTTATAGTTGATTATATGCTTCATGAATGGTTAATCAGGTTGGCACTGTTATCGAATCGCCAATGGAGTATTTCAGTAGTAGACTTACTAAGAAGGAAAGGAAGGGATCGTTTGCAGATGAGCTGTTATCCGATCATAACCTTACGGAATACAGGTGATGTACCATATGTGTCTCATTTGTTCATTTCACGTTTTAATTTCAATAGGGCCGGCTTGATTGACTATTTAACAGCTTGTATTCATTTTCAACTATGATCCATTCATGATTGCATTATTAAAATAATTAATATAATAATTATTATATTTATTTTAATAGTCCGATGATTGACTGAATAGTCTGTTGAAAGAAACGTAAAAATTTCTCTTAGCTCTATACTCAATTTGGTGGAGAAATAGGTTGTTATAGAGTTTCTTTGATATTAGTGGCCCTTGGGATCAAGCATTCCACTTCTGGTTACACCATTGGAATCCCTGCTGATCCTATTATTGTGCTTCTTCCAGGAAGCGGAAAGTTCGGGAGATTGAGGAACAAAACCGACCTGCTTCAAACCCCAAATGGAAGATAAGAAAAGGCCGCCAACCAAGAAGACGGTCAAAATGGCGGAGACACTGAAGGATCACGTTTACTTCTTCTCAACATCAGTCATACCAGAAAACCAGAATTTTAATTCTAGATTAGTTATTACTTGCTTCCGAGGTGAATAAGATGGCATCTGAGGGAACAAATTACTCAAGCAATATAAGCCTTGCATTCCAGAAATTATTTTCGCTTTGGCATTGGTAGACACTTAAGGATAATTTTTTGTCAATGGATGAGCTAGATATGGTACATGATTTGTTTAGTGTCTTGTTCTTTTGATTCATCTCCTCTTATGTAAGATGATGTGTGTATGCCTTCTTCTCTTTAATGTTTTGTCATTTGTGTCATCGATGTCAAAATATGTGGGTCAATTAAATGCTCATTGACAATGCTAATAGAAAAGAAAGAAAAATTACCATGCCAACAAAGTTGAAAAATATGTTTTTACTATGCATGTTTTTCGCTATGTTCACACCACACACAACTCTTATAATTTCTCTAGTAAGAAAGAAAGAGAAGTCATAGAAAGAATAGTGAGTTGAATTTTTCCTATTATAGAAGAGAGAAAAATTAGAGAGCTGTGTATTTTTCTCCTAATGTCCAAGAGAGAATTTTAATTATTTCTTCTTGTGATGTAGAGAGGTTGTAATTCTCAATTATTTTTACAGTGAAATTCTTCTACCTTGCCCATGGTTTTTACCCTAATTTGTTTGGAGGTTTTCTATGTTAAGATCTGTGTGTCCATTTTCTTCATTATCTCAAATTATATAATCATGACCCTGCTCTTTTTTATCCTTACATTTGCAACAAGTGGTATCGGAGCTTGACTTGAGTGTACATATCTACTTATCATATGCTCCATTGTTACCACTAAAATAAGTTAGATTATTCTTCACCCTTGAGGGGTATTAAGCACTATGGGCATATAGTATCATCATTTATGTGAAATAGTGGAAGCTATTTTCTTAAGCTCAAAAGAAAAGTGATAGAAGCAATAACGACAAAATTTGTAATTGAAAAATTTAGTGCGTGTAACTTCTCATTATGAAAATTGAAGATAAAGGTAATCTTGCATAAAGATAATTACCTAGCAGCCATCGATGAGACGCAATAGACTTCACGGATGATGTTAAGTGGAATGAAATGGATAGGAATGCTATTGCCAATCTCCATCTCACATTAACAGATTGAGTGTTATAAAGCATAGTGGAGAAGAACATGGCAAGAGAGATATGGGATCATCTCACCAAATTATATGAGGCCACATCACTCCATAATAAATTTTCCTTAAGAGGAAACTATATACTCTTCAGAATTCGAATATCAAAATCTACTTGGGTATCGGAGCACATTAGCTGTAACGCCCCAAAAATTTAATTCGATTAATTAAATAACTTAAGACACTATCGTCACGTATAATACTCTAAAGTATTACACGCTAAGGCTTTCTTTCAAAAGATTTTTTTATATTGAACATTGCTACTAAATTTTAGATTCTGAAATCGTTTAGTTAAATTTCTATCAACTGGATTTGGCAGTGGAAAATCTATTTTATAAAACAATTTCGAAATGAAGATATTTCAAAACTTCCACTCTTTCAAGTAGAAAATTATTCGATTAAACAAAACTTTGCAAATGTTTGATTACAAAACATGGGCACCACTATGCCCGTTAAAAAAAATAACAAGTTTAAATCATAAATCCAGCTCTCACTAATACAAAACAAAAAGAAATAAAATAACTAAATTACATCCACGCTCCTCCTCGCTTCACTCATCCATAAATCTTCTCCAAATCATTACAAGCGCCCAAAACCCGAGTCAAGCATCATCTTTGTAATATACAGAAATAAAGATGGAAATATAATGAATTATGAATCATGAATCATGAATCATGAGATAATATAGGATGAGTTTAAGGTCAAAACAAGTAAATTGTAAAAGTTTAAGTTTGGTTATAGAACAAATGTTGAAGTTCGGATTTCTACAATTTTTGACAGATTGTACGCCCCCTTCTGAAGAATCTATGCCGCCAGCATAGAGACGGTGTAGGATGGGAACAGTAGCGTTTTTCTTAATGCTGGGTGAAACGCCGCCGGTATGCATAGGGTTTATTTTTAACGCCGGTTAGAACGCTGCCGGCGTAAGACATGGATTTGTCAGCGTATGTAGTAGGATCGAAGTTTTGGGAAATCAAAGCCCCAATGAACGCTACCAGCGCTCGTGTAAATTTTGCCAGCTTATGGTGTACGCTGGCAAGATCTACATGTACGCCACCGGCGTATGACCAAAATTATATAAATACGAGACACGAAAGACAGTTTCGACATATTTTTTTTATCATTTTCTTCTTGCGTCAAAGAGGGTTTTGGAGCGTTCTTAGAGATCCAGGCTTGGAGAATCATCCGGAGGGTGTTTGTGATCCAAAGTAAGTGATTTTAATCTTCTCTTATGGATTAAATATGAAATTGTATAAGTTTTCTTAGGATTGGGTTGCATTTTGCATGAAGGTTCTTGTGAGGAAACCCTAGCACGTGTGAGATCTGTGAATTGGTGAATGCAAGTCGGGTTTTAGCTATTCAAAATAGTAAGTTTATCTCCTCTATGATGGATTCAAACAAAATACGGGTTAAACAATCCTCATACATTCTTATTGTTGTGCATATTAGGGTTTTGAGTGAAATAATTGGTGTTTATGGAGTTTAATCGGAATAGACGGTGCAAATAACGGAGATTTCTTTTCAGGTTAGGGTTTTTGGAGAATCCATGTTTGTTAGGGTATTTTGATAATGCGATCATATCTGTTGATGTATATATATATGTTGTAACAGGACATTTAGAGTTTGTGGAATTGTTGTTGGTGTGGATATAGGAGTTTGTGGAGTTCGGGTTGTCTTTGTTATTGTTGGTATCAGATTCTAAGGATTTGATATATATTCCTAAAATTTAGAAAGGTACGACCAATCCTTGCTTGCTGTTTTTGTCTGTAAGCTTAGTATTGATTGAATGCTTGTAGGAACAGAATTTCTTAATAAACTTAATCTTTATTTGGTTTAATAATTGTATGTTTTGGTTTTGGTTGTGCTTGGCTTTGACCAGTAAAGACCTGGCAGACAGTGATACTGGTGAGGCACCCTGATAATCTTGGTGTGAGGTTGTCTCCAGTGGACTCGTGCCTTGATATGATTTCGCTAGAATTAGGTGTTTTGGATTCGAGATGTTTGGGGAATACCCACTCATGTATATATGTATATGATTATTATTTTCAAAGAGTTGTATGATTTTCAATGGGGTTGAGTAATTCCGAGTTCATGATTAGAGTATACATAGTTCTGAACTGTGTTGATTTGCTGACTATAAAAAAATAACAAATTGATTGCTTGCATTAGACTAAGTGCATTTGATATATATATATATATATATATATATATGTTGCGTGTACATTTGCATTTGCATTTGCATTTGTTTTTTTATTGGAGTTATCGTACTAGGCGTCGCCGCTCATTCTTTTAAATTTCAGGTACATGTGAAGAAGATATAGTATATGATTTATCCGGTTATGATTTATTCTTTGATAGCGGGGATGGCGATAGTGGACATATACCAAGTTTCTAAGAAAAGACATGTTTTGATCATTTGGGATTGTAGTTGGATTCATTGTTGGTTTTAAATGAAGATATTTTAATGTAAACAGTATTTAGTTTATGTAGAATTTGTTGACTATGATGTCAACTTGGATTTTATGCTTGAACAAGGAGTTAATGTTTTATGAAGTATGAGTTTTTAGTTTCAACAGGTTTCGTATCCTATGAGATACCGTATGAGTATTTACAGGTGATGATTGTATTATTATGGATAATAGAGCTTTTGCGTGTCCCATAAAGAGGGGATACGTGGTGGGTTGTAATGCCTTATTTTAGGGTGTTACAATCTTCATCAAATCATCATCATCATCATCCTTATATATCACTTAGAGAAAAGAACAATAATGACAAGAATGAGCCGAAGTTCAGCACATAGTAACACAATCACACACGAAGTGACACGCGAGCTTAACTAAATGCAATGATCAACAACGGATTATTATCTTTTCTTTAAAGTAAATAAACAGCACGAGAGTATTCAAACTCCGGATAACAGGGATAGCGCAAGAACCTGAGTAACGATCATGAAGCTCAAGGGATTGATATAAGCAGCCCAAATACTTATATCTCCTAGATGATATATCCGAAAACGAGAAATAATAGTCTTATTTAGGGTTCTCAATCGTTACCTAACTCTACTTAAACTCAGTCCACAACATGAATATAGTTCATCGTTCCCATAATCGTTGAACTAAACCATGGAATTTCCCTCTAAGTTTAAGTAAATGTTATGCCAATACCAATAACCCTATCGACTATCCGTCGTACCACTTATGAAAGTCATATCTCAATGACAGGGGTGGCCTAAGCTCCTAAAACTATCGTGCCCCTAATCTGAGCAAGGTGCCGCTCCCCAGACCGGATACCAAACTACTATCTCAGGTCAGAAACGGATTTAAACGATGAAATAGATAACCAATTCAAACAATTATTAGGCCGAGTTTAAATTCTTAATCCATTTAAGATGCATATCCTAAAATTACCACGCAAGTTACTGCGTACCTTGAATATGAAATCTAAACATAGCCTCGAAAGGAATTTCATAAGATAATCCAAAAGATAAATCAAATATTAACTTTTGTTAAGGAAAGAACTCATCTAAGAAACTAAACTAAACTAATCATCCACTTTTCTCAAATTTTTATTAACCCTATTTGATCAAACACTAACTTGGAACCCTGCTATGGCTGCAAAGATCACCCTGCCAAAATATAGACAGTTCTTCTTTATCTGTCAAAGTGTTTCTTTTCACTTTGTTTATGGTCTTTTATCAACAAAAGTGAAAGAAAAGCATTCATTCACAAAAAACATCTATTTCTTAAGTAAACACACCTTTGAAACAACATATTCACCATGTAAATCCAACGTTATTCTATCTCATTTACTTAAACCAATTACTAACCATTAACTCCTTTTAACTAAAACCTAGCCAAATTGATTAGAGTTAGTTATTTAATTCATTTACTAAATCAAGTTGATTAAACTTAAACAATCTAATTCATTTTAACTTAGTGAAGTTCATTAAGTCATGTTGTACTTTGATTCATTACTAATTCATTATACATCTAAGATCTATGTCAACTCGAGCTTACATTAACTTAAACTTAGCCAAATTAATTAATCTTAATCATTTAATTCAAAAACTAAGTCAAAGATGGTTAAACTAATTTAATCTAATTCATTTTAACTCATTCAATTCTATTTAATCATGTTGAACCTAAGTTTGTTAGCTAAGTTCATTTTTTAACTAACTTCTAGAATTAATTCAACTATTTATTAAATCTAAAAATCCACTTAATTCAAGGTTAATTATATCACTCAATTAACATAACACATCAATGATCATATATCTATCTCATTTGGGTCAAAAAGATTCATTTCTTAAGCAAACACACATTCAATAAACAAAAACAAGTTTTAAATTTTGTTTATAAAAATGTAGCAATTGAAAAAAAGTGAAATTTTGACCTTGATAATTTTCAAATTTACAAAAACTTAAAACATAAAAGTTGTAGATATATTTTTAAGCTTTCCAAAGCAACTTGAATCACCTCAATCGAAGGTCGGATGAAAAAGTTATGATCAAATACAAAAACAAGTCAAAGCTACAATGGACTTATCATGACTTTTAGGTCGCCCGTGATAAGGAAAAATTTCATGATCAGAACTAATCACGCCCTTTAGGTTGCCCATGATTAGTTGCCTGACAAGTTTTTCGAAAAACCGAGCTCATTACAGGACCTATCTCACCCGTGATTTGATAAAAATGCTTGTTGAGAGCGTATCACCCCCTTTATCTCGCCGACGATCGCTTCCCTGTCACTTGTTACGAATTTCTTTTGTTTTGAAAACTCATTTTTACACATTTTCATCAACTCATACACCTCCTACATCAATTCTAGCATTAAATAAACACCTATTATAACTTCTAACACTTCAAACTTCATCCAACAACATCAAACACAACCCAACCATCCCAAGTCACTTTAACAAACTCCAACTCACTATTCATCATCTTTTTCACCATTTCTAACTTCCATCAAACATTAAACTAACAAATACAAATATAAACAATACTTTCAACTCATTTCCAATACCTATTTATTAAGTACATAGGTAAACTACAATAAAAATAAGGAGATAAAAACTTATCTTGTAAAAAACACATGCTCACTTGATTTCTCTTTACACTTCTAGCTTCATTTCCTTCTTCAATCTTCTTTTCTAACTTTGATTTCTCTTTTTAGTTCTTGAATTTGAGATTGGATGGTGAATTGAAGGAAAGCAAGAAGAAAAAGAAAGAAGGAGAGAAATAGAAAGAGAAAAAACGAAGGAAAGAAATGAAAGAAGGAAAGAGGCAGGGAAAAGAAAAATAAAAGGAAAGAATAAGGTTTGTTTAGGATATTTTAGGATTTAGGTATAGGTTTAGAACTATCATATCGATATTTTATAGTTCTAGAAGTATTTAGAAGATGATTTCTGAACTAATAGGTTAGAAATTAAGAACTTAAAATAAAAACTTAATTTAAAAATTTATTTTCGATAAAAAGATATTTAATTTGAATTCTGGTTTAAGAACCGATAGTTGTATAGAAGCAAATGAACTCAAATTTTATAAGGATTTAAGAATTGGGATTTAAGCTAAATATTGAGGGTTTATGAATCCTCTAAACATTTTAATGACATATTTAGAGATTTAGAAATCCAAAATCTCAATTTCAACTTAATTTATTACTATTATAATTATATCAACTTATCTAATTATCTTATAATTCATTTGGTTTATTTAAATCTATCTAAACTCAATTTCTAATCTAGGTGAAGGTTTGGAATTTCATTCTTCCCCTCTTATAAGAATTTCGTTCTCGAAAGTCACTTGAATATTTGTTGATAGAAGGTATTTCACATTATCTTTACTACTTTGTTGTTCAAAAGCTTTTTATCAATTTTAAGATTTTCACTTTACCTTTATTGTTCCATTACATTTCGGTTGCGCACTCTGATCATTTTTCTTTTGAGTTTTGCCGTTACGTTTCATTTTTTAATCATGTGGTAAACCTTTATATATTTTGAATTTCTATACGTGTTTTACATAAAAATGTCTTCTTGAAAGTAATATGTTTTCATGTGTTTGGTTGTATTTACAAAAATATGTCGAAATTTTTTTTTAGTATTTGACCTACCGATACTATGTAACACGTTGTCATATGTAAATAATTTATTATTAGGAAGTTAGTATGTAAGTATATTATACCAAATAATTTTAGTTAAAGTAAAAGTATAAAATATATATTATTTTACAATATTTATTTATAAATCATCAATTGATATTTATAATTTTTCAATAAATTTCATTTTTCCATTAAATTATTTTTATGTTTAAAATATAATTCATTAGTTAATTACAATTAAAATCAAATAAATATCGCGTTCCTAAAGTTAGAATATTGGAAAAGGCTAATTTGAAAAATGACTTTTCGTTTTGAAAAGAGTAAGTCATTTTTCTTAAAAGGAATAAGATTTGCTCTTTAGTGGAATTTACTTTTCCTTATAAGGAAAAAGTTTTCTTCTTAAAGTATCATTTTCTACATAACAAATTAAAAAAAAAAAAACTGTTTTCCGAAAAATATTTATCTTGAAAACGGGCCTTACGTTTGGAATATTTTTTCACTCTACTATATTTTCATAATTTAAAAAAAAAAAAAACTATTTCGTACAAAGGCCGAAATTTATATGATTAGAAGCCCTGAATGCTTTCGGCCAAGGAAAGAAACCCTGAACCCTAATCGAAGAAGGGTTCAATAGAATGGCAGTGGCCAGAGAGTCACAGGTGGGGCTTCAATGGAAGCCAAACATTGATTTTTCATCATCCTTCTCCAATTCATCCAAAACTAATAAGAAAGGTTCTGGATCCGAAACTAAACCCCATGAAGAAACGTCTGGATTTTCAGCGGGTCTGTGGATGCCCCGTGAAGGGCTTATTGATGGTTTATATGTTCCACCTAATGATCCTAAGAAGTTGAATAAGATTCGCAGGAAACAGATCAAAGACAGTGCTGGGTCTGCTTGGTATGTCAAAGTTCGTATATTTTTCATTTTTTATTCTATTCATATGCAATGGTGTGTAATTTTTAAGGTACCCCGCTTCTATTTACCATGTTAAAGTTGTGATCTTTTAGCAAGTTAGGGTTTTAATTTTGCAATTTGAGTCTAGGGTTTGAAACGGGGAAATTATCACGAAGTATTGAGATAGAACAGGTATTTGTATTATGATTATTGTTATTGGTTTGGTTGATGTGTGGGAAGTATGTTTTGTGATGGTGTATTAAGGCAAGTTGTTTAAAGCATCAAATGGTGAAGAGAGGATTTTAGGTTGATAAGTTTTAACTTGGCAAAACTAGTTGTTCAGAGCCCTATAGAGAATTATTACTCTTCAACTAAATTTGGTAGGATAGATGAATTCAGTATAATTATCAGTTCTTCCCTTTGCTAATTTAGTATACTTATGAGTTGTGATGGTTTTGTCAAAACTAATGTGTAATCGTT
This sequence comes from Combretum micranthum, assembly GCA_024138025.1. Taxonomy (NCBI): domain Eukaryota; kingdom Viridiplantae; phylum Streptophyta; class Magnoliopsida; order Myrtales; family Combretaceae; genus Combretum; species Combretum micranthum. The sequence goes on from JAMXBD010002225.1 coordinate 218,885, forward strand.
TATGTAATGTATTTTGATTACAGGATCCTATTGAGGATTCATAGACTGATACAATCTTTTTCTTTTTCTTTGGATGAGGATTGTGGTGAGGTGTTGGATCATAGTTAATGGTTACTACTAGGACCTAATGATGAAACGGACCACACTGTACATGTAACAATGGAATGAAGTGTTACACTTCTCAAGCGTTCTGTGTAGATGTATTATGTCTCTTTTTCATAAGCAGCCTAGTTCACTTTGGGTTACTTCTGCAAGCTTCTTTTTTTATTATAAATTCTTATTTCTTGTATTTTCTTAAATTTTTTTATATTATTTATTTATTCATTTATTTTTGAGTAGGTTTCATATGCCTGCACCAGTTGTTACTCCCGAGTTGAAGAAAGATCTGCAATTACTTAAGGTGTGATAACCATATAAAGTCATCGTTTTGTAGCATATTAACAGAACTTTAGATTAATATGCCTTGGGGATCTTCTTTATCTCCATAAGTATTGATGTTGTAGTTATTTATTCGCATTAACTGCAGATATATTGTTAGTTCGTTATAGCTTTGCATAAACTAAACTTGGCAATTTTCGTGGTCAACATGGTGTTAACTTCTATAAAATAAAGAAAAGTATGAGATAAATACAGGCCTTGAGCCTAGTTAAGGCACTTTTTTAACATCCATTAAAATTTGTACATGTGGCTTCTTTTATAACCCACAGATTCAGTGTAACGAGCTATTTCACATGTTAAGCTGCTCTTTATTACGGGCTTTACTGCACAATAGACCTACTAATTTGTTTCAGTAGTTTTGTTAATATATGTAAAAAGGGTTAATATCCCGATTGGTATCTAAACTTTGATAAAATGTGCAATTTGATACCTGAACTTTGAAATTGATCAATTTAGTACCTAAAGAAACTTTTCATGTACCTCAATAATGCCTCCATCATATTGGTTCAGGCATTGTTGGTATACACTAAAAGTTCTTTTAGGTATTAAATTGATCAATTTTAAAACTTAACTATCTAATTGCACACTTTGTTATATGGTTATTATCCAATGATTATGAATAACTAATGTGGTATTTGTCTTCTCATGTGGATGTTTACAGTTGAGAAATGTCATGGATCCTAAGAGGCACTACAAAAAGGGTGACTCAAAATCAAAAGCGCTTCCCAAGTTTTTTCAGGCAAGCCAGTTTTCTTTGTTACAATTGTCCAAGGTATCAGACTGAGGTATAAGGTTGTGTAGTCTATATATAATTATGTTTTTCATGTATGTTTCATCAGGTGGGCACTGTTATTGAATCGCCGACAGAGTATTTCAGTGGTAGACTTACTAAGAAGGAGAGGAAGGCAACGCTTGCAGATGAGCTGTTGTCTGATCATACCCTTAAGAATTACAGGTAACCTAGCATGCATGTTTTGTTCATTTGACTCTGTTTGGTTTAGTTGACAAAATTATTGATATAGCACAAAGGAATTGCTGCATCTTACATTTTTTTTTGGAAATTTGTGTTTTTGCATGGCATCTATCTATTTCAGTACCAATACTTGAAATTTATTTTGGTGGAGAACATGTTATTATGGAAAAACTCTACCTTTCATGGCTTATAGAACAAATTAGTGTTGTTTTCAGTGTGGAAAATTTCTCTCATGCACTTTTGTGGTTATCATATGGGTAGAGGCAGGAGGAAAGGAAGTATCTAAATAAATATAAAAAAAAGAAGGCTAAACGACTCAATTGTATTTTCTTCTCTTATCCAGGATGATGTTAGATGTTCAACACTGTTATTATTTCTTATTGGGATTCACATTGATTCTAATGTTGTGGTTCTTCCAGGAAGCGCAAGGTTCAAGAGATTGAAGAACAAAATCGACCTGCTGGAAACGATAAATGGAAGATAAAAGGCCGCCAATCAATGAGACGGGCAAAGCAACGAAGGCACTGATATACTTGATCTATTTCCTTTGGATTTTGATTATATGAGAATTCAACTCCTGATTAGTTGCTTCCTTCCATGGCTGCCAATGCTGTCTTATTTAGCTAGCAAGTATGCGGGCAATATGAATGTTGCAGAAATCATTGTCATTCTATTTAGCTTTGGCAGTTTTGGGATTTGAAGGTTTTGGTTTACATGAGCATAGTCTAGGAATTAAGGGGATAAAGGCAGGATAATTTTGGGAAAGAGGAGAAGAGGGTGTGGGGGATGGAGTTTGCTTTATTGTACAAATTATATACAATTTAATTTACCATCTTTTATGTTTGATTCATCCGCTTTTATGTGTTTGCCTTTTTCTCCTAACATGTTCTGAGTCAAGGGAATCAACATAGATTCATAAATTCTAGACATGGTCTCTTGCGGTTCGCATCTGACATCATTCCATGGCTCTAGTAAAGAAATAGAATCTCTCTCTTTTTTTTTTCTTTTTAACTTAGATTTTTCCTATAGTATGGATTCTTAATCTAATTGCTGTATTGCATGAAATAATTTGTTAAGTTGCTTATATTAATGGTAATGATAGCATTTTGTAAGATGGAATAGAAATTTTGACACCAGAAAAGGCAAATAAAAGTAAGGTCGGAGGCAGAAATGGAAATCTAGTGATGTTAATGGTGGATGGGCTAGTACCAGAAGCATCTGTTGTGTTTGGCATTGATGGGGAGACTGCGGTTACACCCCCCCCCCCCCCCCTAGATTTTTTTTTGGGCTCCTGTCCATATTCCATCCTACGCATAGAAAACCTATTATGTACCTCTTATGTTTTTAGTTTATTCGTACATGACCATATGGTATTGAAGGAAATACAGAAAGGAATGCCTCAAGGGGTAGTCTTTTTGCGTATATCATTTTGCGCCTGCAAAAGTACTCGAACAAAGTTTTGTTTCTTAGGAGTGTCGGATACTAGGCTTGTTTAGACACTAACGTAACGGCCGTTTGGCGCAAGCTGTACCTACTAGCTAGTACATAAAATGTCAGAACAATGTTGCAGCGCATCACTCTACAAATTGATCAGTCTATGAACGGCTCATTACAATGAATTGATGAAACTTTTCGATCGCAAATGGTGGATCACAGGAAGGATAAATAAAAAATAAAAAATAGAAACGAATGCTTTCTTCCCAATGAAACAATGAAAGAAACTACATTCTACTCCCCCATTCTCTTGTTTGGGTCGACACCCAAATAGAACTTCTCTCCCTATGTATCTTTAATTGTTCTTAGATCATACGGCATGACTTCCGAGCTGTGTGCGCCCAATGTGAGACAACCTTGATGATGCTTTGAGAAGTGTCTCTTCATCAGCAATCGAATCTGAACCAGCACCATTCCCTCCATTACTCCCTCCTTTGCTATCATCATTGCTGTTTGGCGAATATAAATCAGACGATTTCTTCTCCAACTTCCACTCCTGAGCAGATAAGATAATATGTCTCATTTATTCAAAGAATCACAGAAGATAAAGACAATGAGTTACGAGCAAAACTAGATGGAGAGAGCACTGAGACATATATGCTAATTGCTAGGGTTGTCATATTGGTGTGGTTTGGCTTTGGTATGAAACCAGGTCTGGTCAAAAGCTAAATGAGATAATCATACACAAGGTAGCATCTTGGGAAATGAAAATCTCTCAGCTGGGAAATACGGGGAGATAGAAGCACAGCAGGCAGAACATATTATGAATCAATCGAAAAAGAAGAGAAACCAATTCATGTGATCTTACTGGCAAAAGAATATAAAAATAAAAGGAGACGGACA